>JAKZJZ010002350.1:0-17578 GCA_022702705.1 Papilionanthe hookeriana x Papilionanthe teres
AACACCTTTACACATGGCTAATGCCGATTGATCGCACTAAGCCCCAGCTACGGCCTCCCCGATGACAACGGTGACTCGACCACAGCCGGCCGACCACCACGGCCGCCGGAAACCACCGAGCCGAGAGCTCACATGTGAGCCCAAAATTGAAATTCTCACCTGCTGAGCTGCCCCATGCCCAATGGCCACCATGGCTGTTCTTCTCTTACCAAGAGCAGCTGATCCCAAGCCCTAACTCCCCCTGGGAGAGCCTCCAGCCATGCCTATTTAAACACCACCCCCTCTCGGCCATGGGAGGTGCTGAAACAAACCTTAAGGAAACTCTGCCAAAATTGTTCCAGACTACTCCCCACACATAGAGAACTTGATCCCCACTGAAATCCCCTGACCATTTCCTCTCGTGAGCTCGATTTCGAGTTGAAATCCAAGCCCAAAACCGGGACACTTCTCCACGGTGAGCCAATCCCCAAATTGATTGGTCCTACACCTTCACCGGACCAAGAGAAGAAGTCCACCAGCAAAAGCCCCCTCTCCGGGCCACCCATCCGTTCCGGACTCCAAGCTTTGTGATCGAGCGTGGTCACTTTCATAGCTAGACAATTCACCGGGCCAAGGGACTTCATCTGGAGCTTACTTGGACCCAATCGAAGGTGACACAACTCTCAGATCGAAGCTTCACTTCTCTGAGCAAAGGTATGGACTCACTCTTCTTCCCGAGCTTACAGAGATTCTCCATTTAATTTGAGTCAATTTAAATGCATGTTTACCGTATGGATGTGTTCGTCTCCTCAAGACGAATCCATAGAGCATAAGAACACAAAAATCCATTGAGAATCGAGTGAGAAATTAGGGTTAGAAGGTTGACGGTCACGGGTGCGCACCAGTCGTAGACGATGACTGGGAGCCGTCGGATCGAGCGTGTATCGAGCGGACGGTCTGGATCGAGCCGGACAGCGCGATGGTGCATGAACCGCGGGCCCCTGGAGCGCTGAGTCGGATGGCGGCGCCGAATCAGGAGACGATGCGTGGCCTTTCGGAGCTGCCGAGGATGGCGTGGCGCCGCGTGGATAAGTAGGAAATTAGGGCTATTTTCTATTTATTTAATTACCAGAACTTTGAAAATTCATAACTTTGTGTAGAAAAATCAGAAAAATAAAATAAAAATACCCTCTTGCTCAGTGAACAGAGGAGAATAATGTGGAAAAGAAATCATTTAATTTCATTAAGTATTTTATTTTTAATGATTTATTTACTGTCTGCATTGTTTTAATTCTCCAAGCATATAGGAAATTCACCATGGCATGAGACCATAGGGCTTTTGAAGCCTCTGAATTTGGGAACATTCCCTGAATTTTCTAAAGTCAGAGGCCATCCCTATGAGAAGTTATTGATTTTTCAAATTCATGTTACTTGTTTTGAGTATTTTAAATCCAATAATTAGCATGTTGTGAAATAAATTCTAGGAAAATTTGGTGATGTTTCTTATGACCAGAGGACCCTAGAAAAAATAGGTTTTGAATTAATTCACTTGGAATAACCCAAATTGGCTTAAACACCCTAAATAGGTCTTTAATTAATTAGAGCTAACCATACATCAAATTGGCTTGAAATCAATTCTCCACTGACCTTTAGGATCAGAGGAACCCACCATAAAAATTTGAAGTTAATTGGACTTGGTTAGCCCTACTAAATGGGTTGATTAAGCCATTTAGCCAATTTAAACTTTAAAAATTCATAACTTTCAAAATGCTTTTCAAAAATTCACCAAATTGGTTTTGGAGCCTCTCTGATATTAGGGGAATTTATGAAAATTAAAATTGTAATTTTCTAAAAAAGTTGATTTTTTGTATTATTTTAATATTTTAATAATTAAAAAATAATAAAAATCACAAAAATAATAAAATTCACCAAAATGTCACATTTTGAATTTTAATCACTTAGGAACAAATCCCATATTTTTCTTAAGTCTCTATGATGAGATATTAAATTTTAAAGCCCTAAGGTAATTTTAAAATTTAAAAAATGTATTTTCTAGCATTCCCACTAAAATAATTCTAATAAATCAAAGAAAAATTAGAAAATTGTAAAAATTGATTCTCTGATTTCCTTGATATCAGAGAGATTTTTGAAAAATATAAAATTCATTTTTCAAACTTTATTTTATTTTTAAATTAATTAATACTCCAAAACTCAAAATAATTATAATAAAAATAATAAATTCAAAAAATCACCAAACTTGGTCCAAGTGGTCCTCTAGTTATTAGGAATGTCCCATAATTTTCTTAAGGACAGAAACTTTTCCTTGGTCATATTATTAAATTTTCCTTGGAAATCCTTATTTTCCACCAAAAATAATTACATAAATAAATTAAATACAGAAAAATCACATTTTCTCCTCTAATGTCTTTATTGACATATGAGTGAAGTTACATAAAAATTTCAAATTCATTTGAGCTCAATTTAGTGAAGGGCAAAATGGTAATTAAAATTTTAACCCTTAAGTAAAACTTTAGGCTTAATAAAATGAAAGGGTAAAATATTTGATCTTAATCTGATTTGGATGATTGAAATTTAAATAATTAAAGGGTAGAAACCTACTAAACAATTTAGAAATAATTAAAATAAACTTTAATTAAAATAATTAATTAAATTTGGAAGAATAATAAAATTGGAATTATTAAAATAGGGATGTCATTAGGAAGAGATTTATTCTTTAATTTAAGAATCCCTAAATTAATCATCTCAATAACATTTAATTCCTAATTAAAATGATAATCCAAGTTTAAGATTTAAAATGCTAAAAAACTTAATCATTAAATTAAATTAAAGTTAAATTATTTAAAGCAAACCCTTTTAAAATAAAATATTAAATTAAAATTAAAAAAATTAAATTAAATTAAATTAAATTAAAACACATTAAATTAAATTAAATTAAATTAAATTAAATTAAATTAAATCAAATTAAAAATTAAATTAAATTAAACTAAATTAAATTAAATTAAATTAAATTAAATTAAATTAAAATTAAATTAAATTAAATTAAACTAAATTAAATTAAATTAAATTAAATTAAATTAAATTAAATTAAACTAAATTAAATTAAATTAAATTAAATTAAATTAAATTAAATTAAATTACATTAAATTAAATTAAATTAAATCAAATTAAATTAAATTAAATTAAATCATGTTATATTAAATTAACTTAAATTAAATTAAATTAAATTAAACCACATTAAATTAAATTAAGTTAAATTAAATTAAATTAAATTAAATTAAATATAACATCACCGAAGACATGAAGAATTCAAAAATAAATCTAAAACAACTTGAACACTATTCCAAACTTAAATCCATTAACTAAAATTAAATCATAACTCATTTGAACATCCATTTGCCCTCAAAAGCTCGTGATGTCATAACTCTTAAAAGGAGTGTTAAATGAAGTGTTACTTCATTCATGAGATATTCGAATGTCCTAGTTCATCGAGCAAGACAACAAACTTGAACTCCGGACGATTAATTCATTTGTATAATTAAATTCTCTTGGACTTAAAACAATCCTAGAAATATTGAAAAGATGTTTAAGATTCGTCTTAAGCACTTCCTCGATATGATATGATATTTATAAGAACAATTGAACTTAATTGTTCTTTGATGAAGAAAATCGTCCTCAAACCAAAATACAAGAACCTAGACGTCATAGGAAATGACTAGCTATAGGATTAGGAACTTGGTAGAAAACCATAACCCTTCCCTTAGCTTTACCTAGGAACTTACTTTAAATGCTTAAATATTCTAACCGTGTTTTAAGTGCGACTTGGGATGACGGGAAGACCCTCCGGGTACGCTTTTATTTTATTGCAATTTACTTTATTGCAATTTATTTAATCGCATCGTACTTACTTTTCTTGCATGATAAACAACGGTTGCATGAAAACCCACACCTTTAGGATAGTCCCTAAAGCCGAAACCAAAACTAAATTAAAAGTCATTACAAGATAAAATTCACCGCCACAACATTTCAAAATATAAAACAACTCAAAATTTAATCACAAACAGAACAACAAAACTACAACTACAACTAAATTAAAACATCTTGTTGGATGATCGGGAATACCTCGGATGATGTAACCTACGTGTTGCTAACGGGATTTCCCACGATCTAAATGAAAGTGTGGAACTCATTCGATTGAGTTTATCAAATTCATCCGGACTAAGTGAATCCGATAAAAATAACGATGCGGAAGGATGGAACCGTGGGATCTTAACCGGTGTTGTTATAATCAACTTTAAGATTTGTTTAATTAAAATATTAAAAACACCTGGATTTTAAGATTTTCTCTAAACGGAACACTTTTCTCATCTCCTGATTTATGACTTCTAAAACTAAACCACTACAACAACAAGGAGCTTGGAGCATCGTGGGCAGCACGACCATCGTCATCAGCAAAACCATTCTTAGAATTAAATAACCAAGCCATAGGACTTCGAGGTAGTTTGCCTAGTGCAACATAAATCCTCAACCTTCTGTTAAATTAAGCCCTAACCTAGGTCTTAGGACTCCGAGGTAGTCGTCCGATACGACATAAACCCTCACATCTTCGAGGCTATTTGTATGATTTTATCATACAAATATAAGTCCTAATTAATTAAAATTGGCAAGATCAAAACATTAAATAAACATTAGGACTTTCCTAAATTCAAGCCAAACAATAGGATAGTCGGGAAATTACCGAAGTTCGCTTCGAATCTGTTATTTCTCCTACCTTTCTTCCTTTGAATTTCCAAAACAAAATGTTCTAAACTTGATCCATTCCCTATTGAAATTCCAAAATTCAATCCATTGAAAACTTAAACTTTGAAATTCTTGAGAGCAGAACTACTGATTATTATCGAGAGTTTTCTTAGGTGATTTCCGTCACTTAAGATGTAATTAACTATAGGGGCTTGCCCTTATAGGGAATTTTAAGAACCTGAGTAATATAAACCCTATTTAATGTTTTCATATTAAACGGGGAACTTGTCGGCTTATAAAATTAGTTCGTAGACCAAACGGATGTCACAAATCTCATAGTTTATTTAATCGAGCCCCATCATCGAAGCGAGTGTGTCATTCTTCGGGATAGATACACGGTTTGTAGTGCGGTGCTCGTTTATATAAAATATTTGGGATGTGAGATCGGTTTGATTTCATATCTTAAAACTTTTAAACTTAAAATTATTTTCAAAATCAAATGTTATCTTTTAAACTATATTTAAAATATAAAAAATTCGCCGACAATTTCTGTAGGCGACCCCCCCTTTTCAAAATAAAACACACAACCCAAAAATAAGCCGCACAATTTCTGGCGACTCCGCTGGGGACATATTCCTCTCTCCATTTTTAATCAGATAGTTCTGCTTTCAAAAATCGGTAGTGTATCCATGTCCCTAATGGATCAAACTACCCTTCTTTCCGTTGGGATACTATGTTCATTTCTACCTTGAACGAGTATAGCCAACATTCTCTCGGATTTAGGAGCCATTGTTTAGACACCCCTAAACGAGAGAGGTTACGAGATCCTTTTACCTCATTTCGAGGTGGGGTGGACCCCCGATAGATGTTAGTTTAGGAGTGATCCTTCGAGTCGAGAAGTCTTGCATAAGACTTTCTTTTCCTCTCCAACTACGAATCGGATTCATTACCTTCTCTACACCTTTGAACATTACGTTCTAAATAAACAAACCCTCTAATGAATGACTCTTTTAACAAATATACATGAACAAGAATGTGTTCGGACTCTTTTCGATTCCTTTCTTTTCGTCCTCATGAGAAGAAGCATAACTTGGGACCGACAATCGGAATCTACCCTGCGAAATGGAAGCCCCAAAGCTGATTTTCTCCTTCACCAATGGACTAGACTTCGCTGTTTACAAGGATGAGTCTGCCCGACAATGGAATCATCCGGTTTGGACAAGGATTCGAGAACACAAATGTCAAGATCGCCGACGTTACCCTTTCGCACCGACAAACAAAGTATCCGAAGCGGGAGACCTTTGATCGAGTTCAACCTTAAGTCAACTCAAGAGTTTCCTCCTCTGCAAAGGGTCCCAGCTGAGAGGAATACCGCTGTCTAAAGGAGGACCGTTATCTCTACCCCCACTGGTCTAGTCGTCTCTGCACCTACCCCGGCTCCCGCCAAACTGAAGGGGAAGGAAGTTCAAATTTGTGACGAGTATGTTACCGTGGAGGGTACAGATTTCCGTGCGAGACCTTCTGATTTTGAAATTGGGTCCAGCTCAAGGGTTCCACCCCTAACACGGACTCAGAGAAGAAACAGAGGTAGGAAGATTGCCAAGAAGGCCAGAGCTGCTGAAGTCGCTTTCTTAGAAGAAATCCCTGAGTACACACCACTACCTGAATACATACCATTGCCCAAATATACACCCCTTTTGGAAGGAAGTAGGTTCCATCGCCTTTCCGCCGCAGCTGACGAGGAAAATGTCCGCAGGATTGCTTCTACATTACCTCGACCCGCATACTATAGCGACAACAGAAGGAAAAGGGCTAGGGTTACACCATTTGCCCGATTACAGACTGTGATTGAGAAGTTGGCGAGGAAAGAAAAATGCCCTGTATAGGAGATTTTAAGAAGGATAGGGCGGGTGCCGGCCAAATCCCGTCTTGGGGCACGAGTAGAACCTACTATCGCTGTAGAAGAGCCAAATAAGAAGATGAAGGCTAGTCAACCTGTTGTTGTTTCAGGTTTACAGATCAGGGAAGATACCACCTTCCAGCATTCAGCCGACAGACCATCCGGTCCTAGGCCTTCTGCTGCTAGAAGGATGGTATGGCATCCCACTACCGGCCGATTAAGACCGAAACAACGACCGGAAAAGGAAAGTCTCGTCGGGAGACTTGAGTCCGAAGAAAGTGCTACCGCGATAAAGGGGACTCATGAGAAAGAAACCCGACAATTATCACATGACAACTGCAAGGATGTACAGAAAAGACCACTGGAAGATGCTATAGAAAAGCTAAGAACTGATATTCGGCGACTAGCAAGAGAGAGAGAAGAGAAGTTCGGAGATGAAGTTGACTCGTCAGAGTTCATGGATGATGAATATGCAGAAATTAACATGGTTGAAACACGAGCTTCGTCGACTTCACAAGGTGCTCCTGCAGCCAGCGAAGAGAAGAATCGAAGTAATGAGGAGACGGCTTCAAGAGAAAGATGATACGATCGCCCGAATGGCAAAAAGGATGGAAGAGATGGCTGCAGCCTAGCCACTCTCCGGAGTCGAGTTCAACCCCAAAGAGAAACACCCCGGAAGTTATTCACATTGTAGACGGAGGAAAGGAGATTACATCCGTCAACGGGGATGATCAATTAAAGAAGGATGCAATACAAAGTATGATTCTGGAAAAGGATATCAAGAGCTTGGTGGAACAGCAGGTGCGAGAAGCCTTGGCACAATCAAAGAGCGGGACATCCATTCGGACGGGTAGACCTTACCCCGAAGAATTTGACGACGTCCAATATCCGAAAGGCTTTGTACCACCTCCGTTCAAGACCTTTGATGGAACCGGAACCCTCGGCGAGCATGTTGCACATTTTCGTGCCGGTTGTTGCAATGCCGGCGGAAGTGATGCTTTACTCTTCCGACAATTTGTCGGCGACTCGTCGGGAATCGCCTTTGATTAGTATGCGGAATTACCGAACGGATCAGTAAAGACATTTTCAGAATTAGAGAATCTCTTCATCAAGCGATTTGCCGGAGCTCAGCACCACATCCTATAGGTGATTTAGTGGTAGAGAAGCAGAAGCCGAATGAAACCTTAGTGGACTACATACTTCGATGGAGGAACCTAAGTATGAAGTGTGAGCCACGGTTACAAGAACAACATGCAGTCAGCATTTTACTAAAAAGCATCCATGGCCCGATAGCACTTCTCCTCAAGGGATTTACTATTAAGACTTTCAAGAAGTTGTTAAGCAAGGCCGGAAGCTTGCAAGAGGAGGCAAAGCAACTAAGTTTCATCGATAAAACAGACAAACAGAAGCCCGTGAAAACTTTTGAAAAGAAGTCCGGGATCGTCGCGGCGAGTCGATAAAGGCAAGCAACCGATACAAATATCGTCGAACGGCCACAACAACCTCGACAAAATTACCGGCAACCCCGACCCGGCTATCGAGTCATCTCAACGAGTATGAACAACCGCCTCGTCCACAACGTACGTTTAGGGAGTTCTCGAGCGAGGAGTATCCGTTCAAGAATGAGGCAGTGCCGAAAATGTTCCGCAGCCTGATGAAGACTCCAGATTTCCAACTACCAGAGCCTAAAAGACCAGAAGAAGCCGACAAGAAAGGTGATCCCAACTTTCTCCCTTACCACCGGATGCTTGGGCATAAGATAGAAGATTGTATTACCTTCAAGAGTTGGCTCAACGACAATCTTCGAAAAGGGAACATAACGATCCCGAAGGAATACATGAAGGAACCCCAAAAGGAGGTTCCGTCAATGTTATCTCGACGGATCTCATTGTTCCGATAGATCCCTATGCGGCCGAAGATGGATGGACTACCGCTTGGACAAAGTCTTCGAAGAAGGTTTTGGATCACATCCAAACCGCTTCGGTGCGAGCCTCGATTCGGAGTTCGAAAGCCGTCGAGTCGGCGCTATCACTTGCGATGAAGAACAACCTCGACAAGAGACAATTGAAGAAAAGAATAAAATTGACGAAGAAGAGAAGACCAAGGCACCTAAGGCTAGACTAGGGGCTGCTTATCCTAGGATAGTTGTTTCCGATTCGGGGAGAAATCCCTCGAACCTCTGACTCTGTATGATTATTTGCTCACTCCGGTGGGATCTTATAATGATGAGGGTTATGGCGTTGGCTACGTTTTGACTGTTTCTAACGATTACGTAACTAGCGACAATCAACCTAATCCGGTTACACAATCTCGACGATCACAACGACAAAGAAGACATCCACCAAGGAGGCTACGAGACTTCAACAAGCAACGAGTCTATTTGCGAGTTTCGAGGAGCTCCAGTCACAATAGAGTTAGAGCCTTCAGACTCCGAAGCTAATCCTGAAGAACTTGTCATTCCAATTCAGAAAGAGACATCAGCGAACTCAATTCTAAATTCAAAAGAAATCACAGAAGTCAACTTAAGAAGTGGAAGAGTTCTACCTCCGAGAATGGGTCCAAAGGACAAAGGAAAGCGAGTGGTTGTTCGGGAAGAACCAACCCGGCAGAAGAAATACCCATTCGAGAAGAAAACGAGGCACATGAAAACAATGTGGACTACAACGTGCTAGCCCATCTTAGGAAACTACCGACCAAGCGAGCATCTACGACGCTCTCATCTTATCAAAGGAGATGAGAGAAGCTCGATCGAGGCCTTACTTGATCCGAAATTTGCTTAGCTCGAATGACTGGAGATTCTTTAGATGAGGTTTGCTCGTTAAAGGAACGACGAGGTGTTACCTTCACGGACAATGACCTACTTACTTGGGACAACGGACCACAACCGACCCTTGTACATTTCGGTTACAATTGGGAAGTTTACGCTCTCCGGAGTATTGGTGGATCCGGGAGCATCAATCGATATAATGAATCTTCGAACGCTAGCATACTTGGAAATTGATGCTCGCGAGCTCGAAGCGGACAAAATGTTATTAAGAGGATTCAACCAGAAAGGAGAAAGAGCCCTCGGCTCAATAACACTGCTAATGAAGACCGGTGACTTAGCAAAGACAACCGCGAAATTTCACATAATTGATTCAGAAACATCGTTCAACGCTCTACTGGGCCGACCGTGGATACATGAAAACCGGATGGTACCATCATCTCTACATCGATGCATTAAATACTACGATGGAGGGGAACGAGTGCATCAAAGGTGACTTACAACCGTTCTCCGTACATGAAATTGGAATCCATGAAGATGCAGCTTATTATGCACCTCCGAAGATAACAATCTTCTCCAGGAGATACCATAACAAATGAAGCAAAGGAAATTTGGGACGACGAAGAACCCGAAGTTCTAGTCCAACGATCACTCACCACTCCCTTACGGCGAGATGGTGAAGGTTTCTCCACAACTCGCATCCGAGGTCGAGGCCGGGGACGAGGTCGTGGCGAGACGTTAGGACGATTGGACGGAGGAAACCAGCCATCAATGTTGATTGGGAAGATAGTTCGAAGAAGAAAAAGAAATCAAACAAGAAGCAGCGACAATAAGTCGGAAGAAGCCGCAATTCAGAATCCCTCTCGAAGATGAAAGAAACGAAGAATATAAATCGATGTACGAGAAGATTAACCACTATGTACATACTATGACCCTGACCCCGATCCATTCTAATAAGATCGAGGGTATGGAGGTCAAAGAGGTACGTAGCGGTGGTGCGAAAGCCAATCAAATTCTACTTGTGGTACTCCTTCCTCCAAAACCGAAAATAATGTACAATTTGAAGATGCTACTTCATCGAAATTAATGGAATTGCCTTTTGGGTGGTACTCTCCCTGTGTTCAAAATTTAATTCAGCGTGGTTTCTTACCTCGACAATGGACAAAAGGTCAATCACAACGTTTTGAAAATTTATGGAATAACTCCGGTCGTCCACCCAATTCAAAACATGGTCTATGATTCGGCACAGTAGGATCAGTTGACGATACTGAATTTTGCATGGTTGTCACTTGCGAGTCTAATGAAAACTGCATGGAAACTACAGAAGAACTCGAAGATTTACAAATTGGAGACGCTCCATCAGAATTCAAAGAAGAGATCAAATCTACAATAGATGAGTTAACGGAAATTAACTTAGGTACTAGCGAAAAACCTAGACCTACCTTTGTTAGCTCCCTACTCAATAAAGAAGACTCCGAAGAAATAATTAAGGTATTAATGGAATTTAAAGACTGTTTTGCTTGGAGCTACGCTGAGATGCCAGGATTAGCTCCAGAGGTCGCAGTCCATAAGCTAGGGGTGGATCCCCGCTCGTCCCGGTCGGACAAGGTCCCGAAGAATGCGTCTAGAAATCGAACAACAAGTCATAGCTGATGTTAAAAAGCTAATAGACGCTAAATTTGTCCGTGAAGAACAATACCCGACTTGGTTAGCCAATGTGGTACCGGTCGGGAAGAAGAATGGTCGGATCGGAATTTGTGTGGATTTCAGAGATTTAAACAAGGCATGTCCAAAAGATGAATTTCCTCTATCGATCCCAGAATTAATGATCGACATCGCTTCAACACATGAAATATTATCATTCATGGATGGATCTTCAGGATACAACCAGATAAAGATGGCTCCAGAAGATGAAAAACTTACAGCATTCAGAACGCCGATCGGAGTATATTGCTACACGGTGATGCCATTCGGACCGAAGAACGCGGGAGCAACCTACCGCAGAGCGATGACAAGAATTTTTGATGATCTCATCCACAATCAAGTCGAATGCTACGTGGATGATGTGGTCATCAAAAGCAAAATAAAGGAAAACCACCTGTATGATTTGAGAAGTGTTTTCGAACGATTAAGACAATTTAACCTTAAGATGAATCCCTTAAAATGCGCCTTCGGCGTCACCTCCGAGAAATTCTTAGGATTCGTTGTCCGGCATCGTGGAATTGAAATCGACCCGGAAAAGATTAAAAGCTATCTTAGAAATGCCGCCTCCCAAAACCTTAAAACAACTACGATCTTTTCAAGGGAAGCCGACATATCTTCGACGCTTCATCTCAAACTTGTCGAGTAGGTGTCGGCCTTTCTCGGCACTAGTTAAAAAGGACGCCAAATTTATTTGGGAAGAGAAATGCCGAGAGGGCCTTCGAGGACATTAAGCAATATTTAATGACACCTTCTGTATTAGCAGCCCCAGGTCTCGGGTAGACCGCCGATACTTTATACCGCGGCTTTAGACGACTCACTCGGAGCCCCGTTAGCCTGAGTCGATGATGAGGGTAAAGAAAATGCTCTTTACTACCTAAGCCGTCGTTTACTTCCGACGAAAATAAGGTATCCCGCAATTGAAAAGCATTGTTTGGCCCTGACCTTCGCCGCTCAAAAGCTCAGGCATTACATGCTTTCTCATAAGGTCAACCTGATTTCAAAATTTAATCCATTGCAATACTTGATGACCCGTCCAAAGCTTTCCGCGGACTTGCCGGATGGTCAATGATATTATTGCAATTCGATATAACTTTCGTGCCTCTTCGTGCCATAAAGGGACAAGTCTTAGCGGACTTCCTCGCAAGACACCCTTTGCCGGCGGAATCTCCTCTCGATGACGATTTGCCGGATGAACAAATAATGAACCTAGAAGACCCCGATGATCGGTGTTGGGAATTATATTTCGACGGAGCATCTTCGAGCACACAAAGACGAAGAATCGCAAGTGATAGTGCCGGTAAGGCGGGAATCGGACTAATCTTTATAACACGGAGCGGGGGATGTTAAGATACTCCTACCACTTGACGAACCATGTACAAACAACGAAGCGGAATACGAAGCCCTCATAACAGGATCTGGAATTAACTATTCGAATGGGTATAACAGACATCAACATCTACGGGGATTCGCAGTTAATCATTCAACGGATCACCGGACAATACGGAATTTTAAAACCAAGACTCGAGCAATACTTCCGAGTATGCCATACAGTCATTGGAACGATTCCGAATGTGACGATCTACAAAATTCCCGAAAGAAAACGCTTTAGCGGATGCGCTAGCCACCTCGCAAAAGAATTTGCCTGCTTACAAGATGAATCAGTGGAAGTGTCAGTTCACGGACGTCAGATCCTATTACAGCTCGACATAGACATAATACACAAATCAAAAAAAGAAGAAGAATCAGTTGCAACAGTGACAAAAAATGCAGATGATTGGCGACAACCATTAATAGACTACCTACGAATAGGAAAACTACCAGACGATAGGTCGTTAGCCCATCAGATCAAGAAAAGAACTCTGTCCTACGCATTAATAAACAATACATTATACAGAAGATCTTTTGATCAGATGTGGCTAAGATGCCTGAGCGGGTCCGAGGCTCGTGAAATTGTTAAAGAGGTGCCCTCGGGACTGCGTGGCGCTCACCGGTCGGGTCCAAAGATGAAAATGAAAATTAATAGACTAGGGTACTACCGGCCCTCGATGATGACCGACTCGCATGAAAATCGCCGAGAGCCGTCACCAATGCCGAGTACACGGAGTGGTTCTACACCGACCACCAAATGTGCTACATCCAGACAATTGCGTCGTGGCCATTTGAATGTTGGGGTACGGATATAGTGGGTCCAATAGAACCACCATCTTCAAAAGGACATCGCTTCATTCTTGCGGCTACGGATTACTTTTCCGAGTGGGCGGAGGCGGTTCCACTCGGAGAAGTGAAAGCACACCACGTGCTTACGGTTTTCGAGAACCAAGTTGTCTACCGTTTCGGAGTGCCACGCGGGATCATCTCGGATAATGGGTCGGCATTCGGAAGCACGCAAATCAACAATTTTGTCGGGAGACACGGAATCGGCGGCGGTATTCAACAATTTACTACCCAAGAGTAAACGGCCAGTCGAGGCTTTTAATAAAACTCTCGTTCAAATTTTAAAGAAGACTTTGGACGATAATAAGAGAAATTGGCACGAGAAATTGTTAGAAGCCTTATGGGCCTACCGGACAACCTTCGAACTCCTATTCGAAGCTACACCTTACGCTCCGGTGTATGGGTCCGAGGCGAGTGTTACCCTTAGAGGTCCGGCTTCCTTCACTCGGAATTGCGATTCACAAACAAAATCACGACGAGAAGAGAATGCCAAATTACGACTAGAGGAATTAGAAAGCCTAGAAGGGAAAAGACTTGCGGCGCAGACGAATTTAGAACTATACCAAGCTAAGATGGTTCGAGCCCACGACGGACTAGTCCGCCCAAGAACCTTCAAAGTTGGTGACTTAGTTCTCGTTCTCAAGAGACCTATCCTTGCACACCTGCAAGATAGGAGGAAAATTTGAACACACTTGGGAAGGACCATTTGTGGTTGAGGCGGTTACTCGGGAGGCTCCTACCGGCTAGTGAATTGCCAAGGAGAACGACATATGCTTCCGATCAATGGACGATACTTGAAGAAGTATTACGCTACCTGATGTTTCGAAGGAATGAATTTTTCATCCCTAGAAGCACGGGTGAAGTAATTACTTATGACTGGGTCCGAACCTAAAATAATAAAAAAATGTGCTAAAAATAAATAAAATCGTGATGATAAAGTTTTCCTTGTTTTCTCTTCCATATCAAAATCTCTTTCCTGATCTTATCCCACTTCATTCCTGTTGAATTGAAAAATACAAAAGTAATAATAAAAAAAACTGTCTTTAATAAACATTTTCTTAATGTTCTTGTTCTTAGTACAGCCCCTGATCCTTTTCCTTGTCTTTTCGCAGGGAAATGTCGAACGGGCGGTTGGTCTCGAACTTTAGAAATGGCGTAAGCCTTGCACTCGACGAAAAGAGGGTGAAAGATGGAGCGATAATAGAGATTGACTCGGACTTCGCACCGGCGGGCTCTGCAATACTAGGAAAGTGACCGGGTCCCGATTGATCGAGAGGAGCCGCCGATCAGGACGATAATGAAAGTGGGTGGCCCGAGCCACCAATCCGACGACGAAGAAAAGGAAAACAAACACCGAAGAGGACAAGAGAATCAAATCTGTAGTAGCTACGGCGGAGGGCGAGCTTGTCGGCGCCGCGCCCACGAAATTCGGGAAGTACGAAGAGCTACTCTCACGACGAACTCGGCGAAGAAATAAAAATCACCGTATCCGCAAGATGTTATCTAAATTAGCGGCGGACCGGCGCAACGAGGCGATTCTTCTTGCACGCGTACATACACTTCGAGGACACCAATTCACTGGGACCTGAAGAAAGGAGACCGGCTCCGAGGATAATAGAAGAGACCGGGGAAATCTCGAGAAGAACGGAAGAAAGAAGGCTACTACGCCACCGGATAAAGTCACCGGTAATGCATGACCTTGTTGCGAAGCAACCCGGAGGATGTCCCGACGGACATTATCCCCGAGGAGCCGAGGTATGCAGGAGAACGTGAAGGGATTGAGCCATATATCCCATAGTACGTCACCAGGCCTCGCCATTTGCAAATTATCCCAGAATACGAGCTAGAAAGAATACATAAGGTCGAGAAGAAAACTTTTAAATACTTCGAGAGAATCGAGGCGGGAGGATCGATATACTTAGAAGGCCTCGAGTTACATACAGACGTGTTCTCAGAATACGAACAACAGCAAATCGTGGACTGCATCCGGGATTTAAAAAAGATGGGCCGAGCAGGTCGCTTAAGAGAAAACACTTACTCAGAACCCCGGAGATGGATGCCAGGGAAGGGGAGGATTACAATACAATGTGGATGCTGCTACTAACTTCACGAGAAGACGGGAAGGGAAACCCACCGGGGATACTCCGTCATGGCCGGGTGGATCCAATGCCATTAGTCATTAAAAGGATGGTAAAAAGAATGATAGCATGGAGGGTACTGCCGGCGGATTGCATACCCAACGGTTGCATCATTAATATTTACAAGAAAGGTGATTGCATACCCCGCACATAGATCACCACGACTTTGTCGGACCTTCACGCACGGTTCTTTTACGAACGAGTGTAATATCATGTTCGGATGCGACCTCCGGATAGCGAGGCCCGAGTGAGTTCCGAGGCCGATAAAGATACCATTACCGGTAGGTTCCGTCATGATACTGAAGGGCAACGGAGCGGATGTCGCTAAACATTGCATACCGGGAGTACCGGTGAAGCGGATCTCGGTTACTTTCGAAGGATGGACGACGAGAAAGCACCTTACCACTTCCGGCCGGACCCGGAGTTAGAGAGCCTCCGACCTTACGAGTCGTGAGTTGCATGGAAAATATCACACCTCCGACGTACATCCATACGACATCCTTGCCAAGGATGGCTTGGAAGGTGATGTTATTGACCATGTACCTCACTATTCAGACATGGATTTTTGACAGATACCCTTTTGGATGGAGCAACAAAGATCATACATAGTCCATTTTGAGTCTATATGGATTGTATGAGATGTAATCCAGATCGAGTTGTATGATGTATCTTCAACATGATTGGAATGAAAGTGACCATGTCACAATTTTGGCCTTCACCTCTTTTGTGCAAAACGGTCGGAAACGCCATTAAAGTTAAATGAACTTCGAACAAAGAACAGAAAAGAAACAAAAAAGAATGAAAGAAAACTTTCCTTAAAAATCTAAAAATGATAAACTCCAAATTCACGATAAAATAAAATTTAAATCGTTAAAGGACAAACAAAATGAACACAAATTTCAATCAAATTCAAATTCAACTTTCCAAATCTCAAATCAAACCTCAATCAAATTCAAACTCAACCTTCCAAATACGAAATCCAATCCGTTCTACTCTCTCCTTGTACCGGGATGGAAACGGTTGATTCCATTGACACGGATCGAATCTGATGGCGAGAAATTATATCCAATCCAAACCAGCAACTTTCGATCAACTCTTTTGAATG
This sequence comes from Papilionanthe hookeriana x Papilionanthe teres, assembly GCA_022702705.1. Classification (NCBI taxonomy): domain Eukaryota; kingdom Viridiplantae; phylum Streptophyta; class Magnoliopsida; order Asparagales; family Orchidaceae; genus Papilionanthe; species Papilionanthe hookeriana x Papilionanthe teres. The sequence goes on from JAKZJZ010002350.1 coordinate 16,563, forward strand.
GGATATGTAGCATCTACATATTCCCTCCTAATCTATTTCCTTCCATGAAAGTCTTTTACAACTTTCATGAAGTTCTCGAAACACCGAAATTCCACACTTTTCAAATCGACACTACAAATCCTTGCAAAATCAAAATACATCAAATTTAAACCTTTGGGGTTGAGGATTTTACATCCGAGACTGCATTGCTTCAGGATTCTTTCCCTATCGCAATGAAATTTAAACATTTGGGGTTGAGGATTTTACATCCGAGACTGCATTGCTTTAGGATTCTTTCCCTATTGCAATGAAATACATCAAATTTAAACCTTTGGGGTTGAGGATTTTACATCCGAGACTGCATTGCTTAGGATTCTTTCCCTATTGCAATGAAATACATCAAATTTAAACCTTTGGGGTTGAGGATTTTACATCCGAGACTGCATTGCTTTAGGATTTACATCCGAGACTGCATTGCTTTAGGATTCTTTCCCTATTGCAATGAAATACATCAAATTTAAACCTTTGGGGTTGAGGATTTTACATCCGAGACTGCATTGCTTTAGGATTCTTTCCCTATCGCAATGAAATTTAAACCTTTGGGGTTGAGGATTTTACATCCGAGACTGCATTGCTTTAGGATTCTTTCCCTATTGCAATGAAATACATCAAATTTAAACCTTTGGGGTTGAGGATTTTACATCCGAGACTGCATTGCTTTAGGATTCTTTCCCTATCGCAATGAAATACATCAAATTTAAACCTTTGGGGTTGAGGATTTTACATCCGAGACTCGCATTGCTTTAGGATTCTTTCCCTATCGCAATGAAATACATCAAAAATCAAACTCTTGGGGTCGAGGATTTTACATCCGAGATCGCATCGCTTTAGGGTTTTTTCCTTATTGCAATGAAATACATCAAAATCAAACTCTTTGGGGTCGAGGATTTTACATCCGAGACTCGCATCGCTTTAGGACTCTTTCCCTATCACAATGAAATACATCAAAATCAAACTCTTGAGGTTAAGGATTTTAC
>JAKZJZ010002351.1:0-17574 GCA_022702705.1 Papilionanthe hookeriana x Papilionanthe teres
AAGGAGAGAGGCATAAACCTTGCCAAAACTACTGCAAAATTGTTCCGGACCCTCCTCCACCCTTAGAGCACTTGATCCCAGGTGAAATCCCCATGCATTTCTCCTCTGTAAGCTCGATTTCGGAGTTGAAATTCCGCCTAAAACCGGGACACTTCTCCACGGTGAGCCAATTCCCGAATTGATTGGCTCTACACCTTCACCGGACCGAGGGAAGGTGTCCGCCATCAAAAGCCCCATCTCCGGGCCACCCGGTTGCTCCGGCCTCCGAGCTTTGTGATCGGGCTTGGTCGAAATCATATCCGGACGATTCACCGAGACCGGGAGACTTCATCGCGGAGCTTCGCTGGGACCCAATCGAAGGTGCAGACGGCTCTCGGATTGAAGCCGCACTTCTACGAGCCAAGGTATGAGCTAACTCTTCATCCAGAGCTTCGGAGATTCTCGATTTCGAATGCTTTAGTTTCGATGCATGTTAACCGTATAGATGTGTTCGTCTCTTGAAGACGAATCCGTAGAAGTATAAGAACATAAAAATCCATTGAGAATCGAGTGAGATCTTAGGGATTTAGTGTGGACGGCTCTCGGGTGAGAACACTTGGGGACGATGAACGGATGCGCGTCCATTCAATACACGCGTGGACGGACGGCTCGGATGGCGTCGGACCAGGAGACGGTACGAGAACCGCGGGGCCCGGGCTGCTGACTCGGAGTGGCGGCGTCGAATGGGAGCGCGACACGCGGCGTTTCGGAGATGCCGAGGATGAGTTGGCGCCGCGTGGATAAATAGAAAATTAGGGTTTTTTTTGATTTATTTAATTCCCTAAACTTCGAAAATTCATATCTCTGTGTAGAAAAATCGGAAAAATAAAATAAAAATACCCTCTTGCTCGGTGAAGAGAGGAGAATAATGTGGAAAAGAAATCACTTAATTTCATCAAATATTTTATTTTTTATAATTTATTTACTCTCTGCATTGTTTTAATTCTCCATGCATGCATACAATTCACCATGGCATGAGACCATAGGGCTTTGAAGCCTACGAATTTGGGAACATTCACTGAATTTTCCAAAGTCAGAGGCCATCCTATGAAGAGTTCTTGATTTTTCAAGTTCGGAGTCATTGTTTTGAGTATTTTAATTCCGAGTAAATAGCATGTTGTGAAATAAATTCTAGGAAAATTTGGTGATGTTCTTTATGACGAGAGAACCCTAGGAAAAATAGATTTTGGCTTAGTTCATTCAAAACAACCCTAATTGGCTTAAACACCCAAAATAGGTCTTTAATTAATTAGAGTTAACCAGGCATCAAATTGACTTGAAATCAATTCTCCATTGACCTTTAGGATCAGAGGAATCCACCATAAAAATTTGAGGTCGATTGGACTTGGTTAGCCCCATTAATTGGGTTGATTAAGCCGACTTAGCCATTTTAAACTTTAAAAATTCATAACTTTTAAAATACTTTTCAAAAATCCATCAAATTGGTTTTGGAGCCTCTCCGATATCAGGGGAACCTAAGAAAATTAAAATTTCAATTTTCCAAAAAAGTTGATTTTTAATAATATTTTAATATTTTTAATAATTAAAAAATAATAAAAATCACAAAAATAATAAAATTCACCAAAATGTCACATTTTGAATTTTAATCACACAGGAACAAATCCCATATTTTTCCTAGGTTTATTTAGTGAGATATTAAATTTTAAAGCTTTAAGGTAATTTTAAAATTAAAAAAATGTATTTTCTAGCATTTTCACTAAAATAATTATAATAAATCATAGAAAAATCAGAAAATTGCAAAATTTGATCCTCTGGTTTCATTGATATCAGAGAGATCTTTGAAAAATATAAAATCCATTTTTCAACATTTATTTTATTTTTAAATTAATTAACACTCCAAAACTTAAAATAATTATAATAAAAATAATATAATTCAAAAAAATCACCAAAATTGGTCCAAGTGCTTCTCTGGTCATTAGGAATGTCCCCTAATTTTCTTAAGGACAGAAACTTTCCCTTGGTCATGTTATTAAATTTTCCTTGGAAATCTCTATTTTCCACCAAAAATAATTATATAAATAAATTAAATACGGAAAAATCACATTTTCTCCTCTCATGTCTTTATTGACGTATGAGTGGAGTCACATAAAAATTTCAAGTTCATTTGAGTTCAATTTAGTGAGTTATGAAATTATTAAGCTTAAGGGGTAAAATGTTAATTAAACTTTTAACCCTTAATTAAAACTTTAGGTTTAATAAAAGAAAATTAACAAGTAAAATATTTGATCTTAATCTGATTTGGATGATTGAAATTTAAATAATTAAAGGGTAGAAACTCATTAAACAATTTTTAAAATGATTAAACTTTAATTAAATAATAGATTAAATTTGGAAGAATAATAAAATTGGAATTATTAAAATAAGGGATATTTATTAGGAAGAGATTTATTCGTTAATTTAAAAAATCCCTAAACTAATTATATCATTAACACTTAACTCTTAATTAAAATGATAACTCAAATTTAAAATATTAAAAGACTTAATTAAATCATTAAACTCTTTTAAAATTTCGATTAAAATTATAAATTAAATTAAATTAAAATTAAATTAAATAAAATTAAATTAAATGAAACTAAATTAAAATTAAATTAAATAAAATAAAATTAAATTAAATTAAATTAAATTAAATTAAATTAAATTAAATAATTAAATTAAATAATTAAATTAAATTAAATTAAATTAAATAATTAAATTAAATTAAATTAAACAATTAAATTAAATTAAATTAAATTAAATTAAATTAAATTAAATAATTAAATTAAATTAAATCAAATCAAATTAATTAAACATCAAATCAAATTAAATTAAATTAAATTAAATTAAAACTCGATTAAATTAAATTGAATTAAATATAACATCACCTAAGACATAAAAGAAATTAAATATAAAGCGACTTGAACAACTTATTCCAAATTTAAACCCTTTAACTTAAATCAAATCATTTGAATACTTAATTTACCCTCGAAAGCTTTGATTATTATAACTCCTAAATGAAACATTAAATGAAGTGCTTACTTCACTCATAAGATATTCGAATGTCTTAATTCACTGGGCGAGTTAACAAAACTTGAAAACCTCGGACGATTGATTCATTTATATAATTAAATTCATTTGGACTTAAAACAATCCTAGAAATATTGAAAAGATGTTTAAGATTCTTCTTAAGCACTTCCTCGATATGATAGGATATTTATAAGAACAATTGGATTTAATTGTTCTTTGATGAAGAAAATCGTCTTCAAACAAAAACACAAAGAACCTAGACGTCATAGGAGATGACTAGCTATAGGATTAGGAATTTGGTAGAAAACCATAACCTTTCCCTTAGCTTTACTAGGAACTTGCTTAAATATTCTAATTGTGTTTTAAGTGCGGCTTGGGATGACGGGAAGACCCTCCGGGTACGCTTTTATTTTATTGCGATTTATTTTATTGTAATTTACTTTATTGCAATTTATTTTATTGCAATTTATTTTATTGCAATTTACTTTATTGCGATTTACTTTCTTGCGATTTACTTTATTGCGAAATGCACTTTACTTTTCTTGCATGATAAAACAACTATTGCATGAAAACCCACACCTTTAGGATAGTCCACTAAAAGCGAAACAAAACTAAGTTAAAAGTTATTGCGAGATAAAATTCACCGCCACGACATTTCAAAATATAAAACAACTCGAAATTTAATCACAAACAGAACACAAAACTACGATTACAACTAAATTAAAACGTCTGTTGGATGATCGGGAATACCTCGGATGATGTAACCTACGTGTTGCTAACGGGATTTCCACGGTGCTAAATGAAAGTGTGGAACTCATTCGGTTGAGTTTAGCAGAATTCATGCGGACTAAGTGAATCCGATAAAAATAATGATGCGGAAGGATGGAGCAGTGAGGATCTTAGCCGGTGTCGTTATAATCAACTTTAAGATTTGTTTTAATTAAAAATACAAAAACACTTGGAAATTAAGACTTCTCTAAACCAAAACACTTTTCTCATCCACGATTTATGACTTCTAAAACTAAACCTCTGCAACAACAAGGAGCTCGGAGCATGGTGGGCGGCACGACCATCGTCATCGGCAAAACACGAGGCTACTTCAGCAAAACCTTCTTAGAATTAAACAACAAAGCCATAGGACTTCGAGGTAGCTTGCACAGTGCGACATAAATCCTCAACTCTTCGTTAGGCACTTGCATTGCAAATTAAGCCCTAGCAGGTCTTAGGATTCCGAGGTAGTCGTCCGATACGACATAAACCCTCATATCTTCTAGTGCTATTTGTTTGATTCTATCATACAAATATAAGCCCTAATTAATTAAAATTGGTAAGATTGAAATACTAAATAAATATTAGGACTTTCCTAAACTCGAAGCGAAATGATAGGATAGTCGGGAAGTTACGAAGTTCACTTCGAATCCGTAATTTCTACTACTTTTCTTCCTTTGGATTCATAAAACAAAAATGTTCCAAACTTGATCCATTCCACTATTGAAATTCCAAAATTCGATCCCTTGAAAACTTAAACTTTGAAATTCTTGAGAGCAGAATTATTGATTATTATCGAGAGTTTTCTTAGGTGATTCCCGTCACTTAAGATGTAATTAAGCTATAGGGGCTTGCCCTTATAGGGAATTTTAAAGAACCCGAGTAATATAAACCACTGTTTGATACTTTCATATTAAGCGGGGAATTTGTCGGCTTATAAAATTGGTTCGCGGACCAAACGGATGTCACAAAACTTCTAGTTTATTTGATCGAGCCCCACCATCGAGCGAGTGTGTACATCCTTAGGGATAGATACACGGTTTGTGGTGCGGTGCTCGTTTATATAAACTATTTGGGATGTGAGATCGGTTTAATCTCATATTTAAAATTATTTTCAAAATCAAATACTACTTTCTAAATTATATATATATATTTAAATTAAATTTAAAATTTAAATTCGCCGACAACTTACGTTAGGCGACCCCTTTCAAAATATCACACAACCTAAAAATAATGCCAGACAACTTCGGCGACTCCGCTGGGAAAATTCCTCTCTCCATTATAATCGAATAATTACGCTTTCAAAAATCGGTAGTGTATCCATGTCCTTAATGGGTCAAACTACCCTTCTTTCCGTTGGGATGCTATGTTCATTTCTACCTTGAACAAGTATAGCCGACATTCTCTCGGATTTAGGAGCCACTTGTTTAGACACTCCTAAACGGAGAGGTTACGAGATCCTTTTACCTCATTTACGAGGTGGGGTGGACCCCGATAGGTGTTAGTTTAGGAGTGATCCTTCGAGTCGAGAGGTCTTGCTTAAGACTTTCTTTTCCTTTCTCGAATCGGATTCCTTACCTTCTCTACACTTTTGAACATTCCGTTACGAATAAACAAACCCTCCAATAAGTGACCCTTTTAACAAATGATTCCTTCTTATAAATACATGAACAAGAATGAGTTCGGACTCTTTTCGATTCCTTTCTTTTCGTCTTAAAGAAAAGAAGCACAACTTGGGACCGACAACCGGAATCTACCTGCGGAAATGGAAGCCCCGAGCCGATTTTCTCCTTCACCAACGGATCTGGACTTCGCTGTCTCATAAGGATGAGATTGCCGACAATGGGGTCATCCGATTTGGACGAGGATTTGACATCACGAACGTCGAGGTCACCGACGTCTCCCTCTTTGCAGCGACGAACAAGGTATCCGAAGGCCGAGGAGCCATTGCTCGAGTTCGACCTTAGGTCGACCCAAGAGTTTCCTCCTCGTGAGGGTCCGGACTAGGAGAGTACTGCCGTCCGCGGGAGGACCATTCTTACTACCCCCACCTGGTCTAGTTGTTCGCACCTACCACGAGCTTTTGCCGAATCGAAGGGGAAAGAAATCCGGAACTATGGTAAACACTATTACACGTGGAGGGTACGGATCTTCTGTAAGACCTTTTGTCTTCGAAATCGGGTCCGAGTTCGAAGATTCGAGTCGCCGACGAAGACCCGAAGAAGAAATAGAAATAAAAGGATCGCCGAGGAAGCCGGAGCTGCCGAGATTACCTTCTGGAGGAAATTCCGGAGTTGCCGGAATATACACCGTTGCCGGAATATACACCTTTGCTGACTACATACCACTTTTGGGAGGAAGCGGGTTCCATCCCCTCTCCGCCGCGGAGGATGAGGAGAATGTTCGAAAGATTCGTTGCCACATTACCACGACCGCATACTACAACGATAGCCGCAAGAAAAGAACTAGAACTACGCCGTTTGCTCGACTGCAAACTTTGGTAGAAAAGCTAGCAAAGAAGGAAAAGCGCCCGTGTCGGAAATTCTACGAAGGATAGGGCGGGTGCCGGTCAAATCCCGTCTTGGGCTCAGAGTAGAACCCGCCGTCATGATAGAAAAGCCGAGCAAGAGAATGAAGGCTAGCCGCTCGTCGTAGTATCGAGATTACAGATTAGGGAGGATACCACCTTCCGGCATTTGGTCGACGGACCATGCGGTCCCTAGACCTTCTGCTGCTAAAAGGATGGTGTGGCGTCCCACTACGGGGCGGTTGAGATTGAAACGACGGCCCGAGAGAGAAAGTCTCGCCGGGAGGGCTGGAATGCGAAGAAAGTGCTTCTTGCGATGAAGGGGACTCGTGAAAAAAGGACCCGAGCAACCATCGCATGACAACCACGAAGATACACAAAAGCTCCGCTAGAAGATGCCATGGAAAAGTTGAGAACCGAACATCCGACGGTTGGCAAAAGAAAGAGAAGAAAACTTCGAAGATGAGATCGACTCATCGGAATTCATGGACAACGAATATGCGAGAAATCAACATGGTTGAGACACGAGCTTCATCGGCTTCTCGAGGTGCTCCTGCGGTCGCAGAAGAGAGGAGCCGGGCGATGAAGAGACGGCTTCGAGGAAAAGGACGACACGATCGCTCGAATGGCGAAGAGGATGGAAGAGATGGCCGTAGCTCTGGCCACTCTCCAGAGTTAAGTACAACCACATAGAGAGAAACCCCCAGAAGTCATTCACATCGTAGACGGAGGAAAGGAGATTACATCTATCAATGGGGATGACCAGCTGAAAAAGGATACAGCACAAAGTATGATCCCTGAAAAGGATATCAAGAACTAGGTAGAACAGCAGGTGCGAGAAGCCTTAGCACAATCGAAGAACGGGACATCCATTCGGACGGGTAGACCTTATCCGGAAGAATTCGACGCCATCCGATACCCGAAAGGCTTCGTACCACCTCCGTTTAAGACCTTCGACGGAGCAGGAACCCCGACGGCATGTTGCACACTTTCGTGCCGAGTTGTTGTAATGCCGGCGGGAGCGATGCGCTACTCTTCCGACGGTTCGTTAGCGGTCCGTCGAGAATCGCCTTCGGCCGGTATGCGGAATTACCCAACGGTTTTGTGAAGACATTCTCGGAGCTAGAGAGCCTCTTCATTAAGCGATTTGCGGAGCTCGACACCACATCATTATAGGTGATTTAGTGGTAGAGAAACAAAGGCCGAATGAAACTCTAGTGGATTACATACTTCGATGGAGAAATTTAAGCATGAAGTGTGAACCACAACTGCAAGAAGAACATGCAGTCGACATCTTGCTTAAAAGCATTCACGGCCCGATAGCACTTCTCATCGAGGATTCACTATTAAGACTTTTGAGAAGTTGTTAAGCAAGGCCGGAAGCTTGCAAGAAGAGGCGAAGCAATTAAGTTTTGCGCGACAAGACGGACAAACGAAGCCGGTGAAGACCTTCGAGAAGAAATCCGGGATCGTTGCGAGCGGTTGACAAAGGCAAACAACCGATGCAAATACCACCGAACGGCCGCAACAACCACAACGAGATTACCGGCATCCCCGGCCCGGCTATCGGTCATCTCCACGAGTATGAACAACCGCCTCGTACGCAACGTACATTAAGGGAGCTTCGAGCGAGGAATATCCGTTCAAGAATGAAGCAGATGCCAGAAAATGTTCCGTAGTTCGATGAAGACTCCGGATTTCCGAGCTGCTAGAGCCCAAAGACCGGAGGAAGTCGACAAGAAAGGTGATTCCAACTTTTGCCCCTACCATCGGATGCTTGGGCACAAGATAGAAGATTGTATTACCTTTAAAAGTTGGCTCAACGACAACCTTCGGAAAGGAAATATAACAATCCCGAAGGAGTACATGAAGGAACCCCGAAAGGAGGTTCCGTCGATGTTATCTCAGCCGATCCCGTCATCCCGATAGATCCCTATGCAGCCGACGATGGATGGACTACCGCACAGACGAGATCTTCGAAGAAGATTTTAGACAACATCCGAACCGCTTCGGTGCGAGCTTCAATTCGAGTTCGAGACCCGTTAAGCCGATACTATCACTTGCGATAGAAGAACCACCTCGACGAGGAGACAATCGAAGAAAAGAAGAAAATTGACGAAGAAGAAGGGACCAGAGATTCCTAAGGCTAGACTAGGGGCTGCTTATCCTAGGATAGTTGTTTCGATTCGGGGGAGAAATCCCTCGAACCTCCGATTTTGTATGATTATCCGCTCACTTCGGTGGGATCATATAATGATAAGGGTGATGGCGTTGGCTACGTTTTGATCGTTTCTAACGATTACGTAACTAGCGACAATCCGGGCGTCGATTTCGATACCAACAACAATTCTCAAATCATACAAGATCTCGACGATCAAAATGACGAAGAAGGCATCCATCGAGGAGGCTACGAGAGTTCGACGAGCAACGGATCTATCCGTGAGTTTCGAGGAGCTCCGGTTACGATAGAGTTAGAGCCTTCGATTTGGAAGATAATCCGAGAAGAGCCGGTCATTCCGATTCGGGAGGAGATACCGACAAACTTAACACTAGATTCGAAGAAATTACAGAAGTCAACCTAAGAAGTGGAAAATTTCTACCTCCAAGAATGGGTCCAAAAGACAAAGGAAAGCAGGTGGTTGTTCAAGAAGAACCAACCCCAGCGGAAGAGATACCCGTTCGAGAAGAAGCCGAGACGCATGAGAACAAAGTGGACTACAACGTGCTAGCCCATCTTAGGAAACTACACGGCCAAACCGAGCATTTACGATGCTCTCATCTTATCAAAGGAGATGAGAGAAGCTCGATCGAGGCCTTACTTGATCCGAAATTTGCTTAGCTCGAATGGCCGGGAGATTCCTTAGATGAGGTTTGCTCGTTAAAGGAACAGCCGAGGTGTTACTTTCACGGACAATGACCTACTACTTGGGACGGCGGATCATGACCGACCGTTGTACATTTCGATTACAATTGGGAAGTTTACGCTCTCCGAAGTATTGGTGGATCCGGGAGCATCAATCAATATAATGAGTCTTCGAACACTAGCATACTTGGAAATTGATGCTCGTGAGCTCGAGGCCGACAAAATGTTATTAAGAGGATTCGACCGGGAAAGGAGAAAGAGCCCTCGGGTCGATAACGCTAGCGATGAAGACCGGTGATTTAGCGAAGACAACCGCAAAATTTCATATAATCGATTCGAAACGTCGTTCAACGCTCTCTTGGGCCGACCATGGATACATGAAAACAGGATGGTACCATCATCTCTGCATCAGTGCATTAAGTATTACGATGGAGGGGAACAGTGCATCAAAGGCGACTTATAACCATTCTCCGTACATGAGATTAGAATCCATGAAGATGCAGCTTATTATGCACCGCCAAAGAAAACATCTTCTCCAGAGATACCGTAACAAATGAAGCAAAGAAAGTTCGGGACAACGAAGAACCTGAAATTCTAGTCCAACGATCACTCACCACTCCCTTCCGGCGAGATGGTGAAGGTTTCTCCACAACTCGCATCCGAGGTCGAGGCCGGGGACGAGGCCGTGGTAGAGACACTAGGACAATTGGACGGAGGAAACCAGCCATCAATGTTGATTGGGAAGATAGTTTTGAAGAAGAAAAAGAAATCAAGCAAGAAGCGACAACAATAAGTCGAAAGAAGCCGCAATACAAAATCTCCCTCGAAGATGAAAAGAACGAAGAATATAAATCAATGTACGAGAAGATTAACCACTACGTACACACTATGACCCTAACTCCGATCTATTCTAATAAGATCGAGGGTATGGAGGTCAAAGAGGTACGTAGTGATGGTGCAAAGCCGATCAAATTCTACCGCGGTGCTTCTTCCTCCAAAGCCGAAAATAATGTACAATTCGAAGATGTCACTTCATCGAAATTAATGGAATTACCTTTTGAGTGGTACTCTCCCTGTGTTCAAAATTTAATTCAACGTGGTTTCTTACCTCGACAACGGACAAAAGGCCAATCACAACATTTTGAAAAGTTATGGAATAACTCCGGCCTTCCTCCCAATTCAAAGTATGGACTCGGATTCGGCACGGTAGGGTCGGTTGACGATGCCGAATTTTGCTTGGTTGTCACTTGCAAGTCCAATGAAAGCTGCATGGAAACTACGGACGAACTCGAAGATTTACAAATTGGAGACGCTCCACAAGAATTCGAAGAAGAAATTAAATCCACGATAGATGAGTTAACGGAAGTTAACTTAGGTACTAGCGAAGAGCCTAGACCTACCTTTGTTAGCTCCTTACTCGATAAAGAAGACTCCGAAGAAATAATCAAGTTATTAATGGAATTTAAAGACTGTTTTGCTTGGAGCTACGATGAAATGCCGGGATTAGCTCCGGAGGTTGCGGTCCATAAGCTAGGAGTGGATCCTACTTCGTTCCGGTCGGACAAGGTCCCGAGAAGAATGCGTTTAGAAATCGAACAACAAGTCATAGCCGAAGTTAAAAAGCTAATAGACGCTAAATTTGTCCATGAAGAACAATACCCGACTTGGCTAGCCAATGTAGTGCCGATCGAAAGAAGAATGGTCGGATCGGAATTTGTGTGGACTTCGGAGATTTAAACAAGGCATGTCCGAAAAGATGAATTACCTCTACCGATTCCGGAACCGATGATCGATATTGCTTCGACACATGAAATATTCTCGTTCATGGATGGATCTTCGGGATACAACCGGATAAAAATGGCTCCGAGAAGATGAAAAGCTTACGGCATTCGGAACGCCGATCGGAGTATTTTGCTACACGGTGATGCCATTCGGATCCGAAGAACGCGGGAGCAACCTACCAAAGAGCAATGACAAGAATTTTTGATGATCTCATCCACAATCAAGTCGAATGCTACGTGGACGATGTCGTCATCAAAAGCAAAGTAAAGGAAAACCACTCGTATGATTTGAGAATTGTTTTCGAACGATTAAGACAATTTAACCTTAAGATGAATCCCTTAAAATGCGCCTTCGGCGTCACCTCCGGGAAATTCTTAGGATTCGTTGTCCGACATCGTGGAATTGAAATCGATCCGGAGAAGATTAAAGCTATCTTAGAAATGCCGCCTCCCAAAACCTTAAAACAATTACGATCTTTTCAAGGGAAGCTGGCATATCTTCGACGCTTTATCTCAAACTCGTCGAGTAGGTGTCGGCCTTTCTCGGCACTAGTTAAAAAGGACGCCAAATTTATTTGAGAAGAGAAATGCCGGAAGGCCTTCGAAGACATTAAACAATATTTAATGACACCTCCTGTCTTAGCAGCCCCGATCTCGGGTAGACCAGCGATACTTTACACCGCGGCTTTAGACGACTCTCTCGGAGCCCTGTTAGCCTGGGTGAATGATGAGGGTAAAGAAAATGCTCTTTACTACTTAAGCCGTCGTTTACTTCCGACGGAAGTAAGGTATCCCGCAATTGAAAAGCATTGTTTGGCCACGATCTTCGCCGCTCAAAAGCTCGGGCACTACATGCTTTCTCATAAGGTCAACTTGATTTCGAAGTTTAATCCATTGCGATACTTGATGACTCGTCCAACACTTTCCGGAAGACTTGCCGGATGGTCGATGATATTATTGCAATTCGATATAACTTTCGTGCCTCGCGTGCCGTAAAGGGACAAGTCTTAGCGGACTTCCTCGCGACGACACCCTTTGCCGGCCGAATCTCCTCATGATGACGATCCGCCGGATGAACAAATAATGAACCTAGAAGGCCTTGATGATCGACGTTGGGAATTATATTTCGACGGAGCATTTTCGGCACACAAAGACGAAGAATCGCAAGTGATAGTGCCGGTAAGGCGGGAATCGGGCTAATCTTTATAACACCGGAGCGGGGGATGTTAAGATACTCCTACCACTTGACGAACCGTGTACAAACAACGAAGCGGAATACGAAGCCCTCATAACGGGATTGGAATTAACTATTCGAATGGGGATAACGGACATCAACATCTACGGGGATTCACGAGTTAATCATTCAACGGATTGTCGGACAATACGGAATTTTTAAACCAAGACTCGAACAATACTTCCGAGTATGTCATACGAGTTGTTGGAACGGATTCCAAATGTGACAATTTACAAGATTCCCGGAAAAGAAAATGCTTTAGCGGATGCTTTAGCCCGTCTCGCAAAAGAGTTTGCACTGTTTGCAAGATGAATCGGTGGAAGTGTCGGTTCACGGACGTCGGGTCCTATCACGGCTTGACATAGACATGATACACAAATCGGAAGAAGAAAAAGAATCGGTTGCGGCGATGACGGAAAACACGGAAGATTGGCGACGGACATTGATAGACTACCTACAAACGGGAAAGCTACCGGACGATAGGTCGCTAGCCCATCGGATCAAGAAAAGAACTCCGTCCTACGCATTAATAAACAACACATTATACGGAAGGTCTTTTGATCAAATGTGGCTAAGGTGCCTAAGCGGGTCCGAGGCCCGTGAAATTGTTAAAGAGGTGCATTCGGGACTACGTGGCGCTCTCCGGTCGGGTCCAAAGATGAAAATGAAAATTAAAAGACTAGGGTACTATCGGCCCTCGATGATGACCGACTGCATGAAAATCACCAAGAGCGTCATCGATGCCAAGTGCACGGAGTGGTTCTACACCAACCTCCGAATGTGCTACACCCGACAATTGCGTCGTGGCCATTTGAATGTTGGGGCACGGATATAGTGGGTTCGATAGAACCACCATCTTCAAAAGGACATCGTTTCATTCTTGCGGCTACGGATTACTTTTCCAAGTGGGCGAAGCGGTTCCACTTAGAGAAGTGAAAGCACACCACGTGCTACGGTTTTTCAAGAACCAAGTTGTCTACCGTTTCGGAGTGCCGTGCAGGATCATCTCGGATAATGGGTCGGCATTCGAAGCACGCAAATCAACAATTTTGTCGGGAGACACGGAATCGGCCGGCGATACTCGACAATTTACTACCCAAGAGCAAACGGTCTCGCCGAGGCTTTTAATAAAACTCTCGTTCAAATCTTAAAGAAAACCTTGGACGATAATAAGAGAAATTGGCACGAGAAATTGTTAGAAGCCTTATGGGCCTACCGGAGAACCTTCGGAACTCCTACTCGAAGCTACACCTTACGCTCCGGTGTATGGGTCCGAGGCGGTGTTACCTTTAGAGGTTCGGCTTCCTTCACTCGAAATTGCAGTTGCAAACAAGATCATGATAGAAGAAAACGCCGGATTACGACTCGAAGAATTAGAAAGCTTGGAAGGGAAAAGACTTGCGGCGCAACGGAATTTAGAACTATACCAAGCTAAGATGGTTCAAGCCCATGACAACGCGGTCCGCCCAGAACCTTCAAAGTTGGTGACTTAGTTCTCGTTCTCGAGAGACCTATTCTTGCACACCGCAAGATAGGAGGAAAATTTGAACCCACTTGGGAAGGACCATTTGTGGTTGAAGCGGTATACTCGGGAGGTTCCTACCGGCTAGTGAATTGCCGGGGAGAACGACATATGCTTCCGATCAACGGACGATACTTAAAAAAGTATTACGCTACTCGATGTTTCGAAGGAATGAATTCTTCATCCCTAAGAAACACGGGCGAAGTAATTACTTATGATTGAGTCCGAACCCGAAAAATAATAAAATGTGCTAAGATAAATAAAATCATGATAATTAAGTTTTCCTTGTTTTCTTTTTCAAATCAAAATCTCTTCCCTCATCTTATCCTACTTCATTCCTGTTAAATTTCAAAATATAAGAATAATAAAAAATGTATCTTTAATAAACATTTTCTTAATGTTCTTGTTCTTAGTACAGCCCCTGATCCTTTTCCTTGTCTTTTCGCGGGGAAATGTCGAACGGGCGGTTGGTCTTGAACTTTAAGAATGGCGTAAGCCTTGCACTCGATGAAAAGAGGGTGAAAGATGGAGCGATAATCGAGATTGACTCGGTTTCGCACCGAGCGGGCCTACGAGTACGAGGAAAGTGACTGGGTCCCAGGTTAACCGAGAAGAACTGCCGGACAGACAGTGATGAAAGTGGGTGGCCCAAGCCACCAATCCAGCAGCAAGAAGAGAAAGGCAAATACTGAAGAAGACAAGAAAATGAAGTCCGTAATCACTACAGCAGAGGGCATGCTTGTCAGCGCCGCGCCCGCAGAGATTCAAGAAGTGCGGAGAGCTACTCTCACAGCCACGCAACGAAGAAATAAGAATCGCAGTATCTGTAAAATGTTAACAAAACTAGCTGCGGACCAGCGCGACGAGACAATTGCTAATGCCAGCACTCACATTTCAAGGACACCGGTTCACCGGGAACACCGAAGAAAGGAGGCCAACTCCTAGAATAACGGAAAGAACCGGGGAAATCTCCGGAAGATTAGAAGAAAGAAGGCTACCACGCCACCGGATAGAACCACCAGGCGGTGCATGACCTTGTTGCGAAGCAACCTCGGGGGATGTCCCGACGGGCATCATCCACGAGGAGCCGAGTTATGCGGGGGAACGTGAAGGGATTGAACCATATATCCCACAATATGTCACAAGGCCTCGCCATCCGCAGATCATTCCGGAATACGAGCTGGAGAGGATGCAAAATGTTGAAAAGAAAACTTTCGAATACTTCGAGAGAATTAAAGGAAGAAGAATCAACATACTAGAAGGCCTCGAGCTACATACCGACGTATTCTCAGAGTATGAACAACAACAAATCGTGGATTGTATCCGGGATCTGAAGAGAATGGGCCGAGCGAGGCCGCCTAAGGGAAAACACATACTCGGAACCCCGGAGATGGATGCCGGGGAAAGGAAGAATCACGATACAATGCGGATGCTGCTACGACTTTCGTCGAAGACAGAAGGGAAACCCACCGGGGATACTCAGTCATGGGCAAGTAGATCCGATGCCATTAGTCATCAAGAGAATGGAAAAAAGATTGATAACATGGAGGGTACGCCAGGCGGATTGCATACCCAATAGCTGCATTATCAACATCTACAAACGAGGTGACCGCATACCCCCACATATTGATCACCACGACTTCGTCGGACCTTTCGCACGATCTCTTTCCGGAATGAGTGTAACATCATGTTCGGATCCGACCTCCGGATAGCGAGCCCGGGTGAGTTCCGAGGGCCGGTAAAGATACCTTTACCGGTGGGTTCCGTCATGATACTTGCAGGGTAATGGAGCGGATATCGCAAAGCATTGCATACCGGGAGTGCCGGTGGAGCGAATCTCGGTTACTTTCGGGAGGATGGACGACAGCAAGATACCTTACCATTTCCAACCAGACCCAGAGCTAGAGAACCTCCGGCCTTACGAGCTGTGAGTTACATGAGAAATATCACACCTCCAACGTACATCCAGCCGGCATCCTTGCCAAGGATGGCTTGGAAGGTGATGTTATTGACCATGTACCCCACTATTCAGACATGGATTTTTTGACAGATGCTTCTTTGGATGAATCAACAAAGATCATACACGATCAGTTTTGAGTCTACATGGATTGTATGAAATGTATTCCAGATCGAGTTGTACGACGTATTTTCAACATGATTGGAATGAAAAGTGACCATGTCACATTTTTGGCCTTCACCTCTTTTGTGCAAATTGATTGGGAAACACCATTAAAGTTAAATGAACTTCGAACAAAGAACAGAAAAGAAAAAAAGAGAATAAAAGAAAACTTTCTAAAAAAAAAAAAATCTGAAAAATGACAAATACCAAATTCACATGAACGTTAAATAAACGATAAAATAAAATAAATCATTAAAAGATAAACGAAATCAACACAAATCTCAAATTCCATCCTTTCAAATTTTCAATCAAATTTCAAATTCATCTTTCCAAATTCCAAATCAAATCTCAATCAAATTTCAAATCCACTCTCGATCAAATTTCAAATTTGATCTTTCCAAATTCCAAGTCAAATTCTCAATCAAATTTCAAACCCAATCTCGATCAAGTTTCAAACTTGATCTTCCAAATTTCAAATCAAATCTTAAGTCAAATTTCAATCGAGTTCAAACTCATCCTTCCAAATTTCCAAATGCAATCTTTCCAGGCTTCAAGTCTCAATCAAATTCAAATCAAACTTTTGGGTCGAGGATTTTACATCCAAGACTGCACTGCTTTAGGATTCTTCCCTATTGCACTGAAACACATCAAATTCAAACATTTTGGGTCGAGGATTTTACATCCAAGACTGCACTGCTTTAGGATTCTTCCCTACTGCACTGAAATACATCAAATTCAAACTTTTGGGTCGATGATTTTACATCCAAGATCGCACTCGCTTTAGGATTCTTTCCTTACTCGCACTCGAAATACATCAAATTCAAACTTTTGGGTCGAGGATTTTACATCCAAGATCGCACTCGCTTTAGGATTCTTCCCTATTGCACCTGAAATACATCAATTCAAACTTTTGGGTCGAGGATTTTACATCCAAGACCGCACTGCTTAGGATTCTTCCCTATTGCACTCGAAATACATCAAATTCAAACTTTTGGGTCGAGGATTTTACATCCAAGACCGCACTTGCTTTAGGATTCTTTCCTATCTGCACCGAAATACATCAAATTCAAACTTTTGGGTCGAGGATCTTACATCCAAGACCGCATCGCTTTAGGATCCTTTTCCTATTGCACTTTGAAATACATCAAATTCAAACATTTTGGGTCGAGGATTTTACATCCAAGATCGCACAGCCTTTAGGATTCTTTTCCTATTGCACTGAAATACATCAAAATCAAACTCTTGAGGTTAAGGATTTTTACATCCAACACCACATTGCTCTGAGACCTCTTCTCATTGCAACGATTCAATCTAATCAATTCAATTTTCTTTCGAGGTTAAAGATGTTACATCTAAAACCTCAAAATTCCAATTTTCATTTCAAATCAAATCCTTCAAATTAATTTTGACAAACGCCAATCTAAATTAAAACTCCAAATTGAAATCTAAACTCACACATCAAAACTTAAATTGAAACAAAATAAAATATAAATCGAAATTCCCCCAGATCATGTGATTTGGGATTCACCTCCTTTTCCTTTCCCCAGCGAGAGTTCAAGAATCTCTGGTTCCAGAGATATACTTGACACTCCCCAGCAGAAACTCTTCTACTTTGTCCTAAGTTCGTCACTTGGACATCTGTGTTGGTTTTGTTGATCACTTCGGTCAACGCCAATACGTGCGGTGTGCTCCGTCAG
>JAKZJZ010002352.1:0-17548 GCA_022702705.1 Papilionanthe hookeriana x Papilionanthe teres
TATGCTTCGTTCAGTTACGTGTGCTAACCCTCGGATTGAAGCTTCACTTCTGCGAGCAAAGGTATGGACTCACTCTTCCTCCAGAGCTTACGGAGATTCTCCATTTAGTTTGAGTTAATTTCGATGCATGTTTACCGTATGGATGTGTTCGTCTCTTGAGAGACAAATCCATAGAGCATAAGAACACATAAATCCGTTGAGAATCGAGTGAGAAATTAGGGTTAGAAGGTCTACGGTCACGGGTTCGCACCAGTCGTAGACGATGATCGGGAGCCGTTGGATCGCGCGTGTATCGGATGGACGGCTCGGATCGCGTCGGACCAGAACATGTTACGTGAAAGGCGGGTCTCGGGACGGCTGACTCGGATGGCGGCGCCCGATCACGGCGACGACACGCACCCCTTCGGAGGCTGCCGAGGTTGACGCGGCGCCGCGTGGATAAGTAGGAAAATAGAGCTATTTTTCTATTTATTTAATTACCAGAACTTCAAAAATTCATAACTTTGTGTAGAAAAATCCTAAAAATAAAATAAAAATACCCTCTTGCTCAGTGAACAGAGGAGAATCATGTGGAAAAGAAATCAAGTAATTTCATTAAGTATTTTATTTTTAATGATTTATTTACTCTCTGCATTGTTTTAATTCTCCATTTGCATAGGCAATTCATCATGGCATGAGACCATAGGGCTTTTGAAGCCTCGAACTTGGGAACATTCCCGAATTTTCCAGGTCGGAGGCCATCCTATGAGAAGTTATTGATTTTTCAAGTTCATGTTACTTGTTTTGAGTATTTTAATTCAATAATTAGCATGTTGAGAAATAAATTCTAGGAAAATTTGGTGATGTTACTTGTGACCAGAGGGACCTAGGAAAAATAAGTTTTGAGTTAATTCACTTTGAACAACCACTAATTGGCCTAAACTACCCAAAATTGAACTTTAATTAATTAGGGTTAACCATTCATTAAATTAACTTAAAAACAATTCTCCACTTGTCCTGTAGGGATAGGAGAACACCACATAAAAATTTGAAACCGATTGGACTTGATTAACCCTACCAAATGGGTTGATTAAGCCTCTTAAGCAAAAATGGGTAAAATTAAACTTTAAAAATTCATAACTCACAAAATACTTTTCAAAAATTCACAAAAATAGTTTTGGAGCTTCTACGATATCAGAGGAACTTAGGAAAATTAAAATTATAATTTTCTAAAAAAGTTGATTTTTATCATTATTTTAATATTTTTAATAATTAAAAAATAATAAAAATCATAAAAATATTAAAAATCACCAAAATGTCACATTTTGAATTCTAATCATTTAGGAACAAACCAAATATTTTTCTTAAGTCCCTAGGGTAAGATATTGAATTTTAAAGGCTTAATGTAATTTTTAATATTAAAAAATGTATTTTCCAACCTTTTCACTAAAATAATTCTAATAAATCAAAGAAAAATCAGAAAAATATAAAATTTGTTTCTCTGAACTCCTTGAGGTCAGAGAGATTTAAGAAAAATATAAAATCCATTTTTCAACTTTAATTTTATTTTAAAATTAATTAATGCTCCAAAACTCAAAATAATTCTAATAAATAAA
The DNA here is from genome assembly GCA_022702705.1 of Papilionanthe hookeriana x Papilionanthe teres. Lineage (NCBI taxonomy): Eukaryota > Viridiplantae > Streptophyta > Magnoliopsida > Asparagales > Orchidaceae > Papilionanthe > Papilionanthe hookeriana x Papilionanthe teres. The sequence goes on from JAKZJZ010002352.1 coordinate 1,596, forward strand.
ATATAATTCAAAAAATCACCAAAATTGGTCTAAATGGTCCTCTGGTCATTAGGAATATCCCATAATTTTCTTAAGGATAGAAACATTTCCTTGGTCATGTTATTGAATTTTCCTTGAAAATCCCTATTTTCCATTAAAAATAATTACATAAATAAATTAAATACAGAAAAATCACATTTTCTCCTCTAATGTCTTAATTGACATGTAAGTGAGGTCACATAAAAATTTCAAAGTTCATTTGAGCTTAATTTAGTGAGTTATAAAATTATTAAGCTTGAAGGGCAAAATGGTAACTAAAATGTTCAACCTTTAATTAAAATTTTAGGATTAATCAAAAAAGGGGAGAGTAAAATATTTGATTTAAACTGATTTTGGATAATTAAAACTTAAATGGTTAAGGGTAGGAACCCACCAATCATTTTAAGAATAATTAAAGTAAACCTTAATTAATTAATTAATCAAATTTGGAAGATTAATGGAAAATTGAAATTATTAAAGTAGGGATATTATTTAAGAAGATATTTATTCTTTAATTTAAAAATCCCTAAATAAATCACTTCAATAATAATTAAAAAGAAAATTAAAAGAATAATCTAAATTAAATTGAAATTGAAACTAAATTAAAATTAAATTAAATTGAAATTAAATTAAATTAAAATTAAATTAAATTAAATTAAATTAAAATTAAATTAAAATTAAAAATTAAATTAAATTAAATTAAATTAAATTAAATTAAGTTAAATTAAATTAAATTAAATCTAAATTAAATTAAATTAAATTAAAATTAAATTGAATTAAATTAAATTAAAATCATTTAATAACAAACTTAAATGAAATCATTAAGAATTAAATCTAAAATAACTTGAACATTATTCAAACTTAAACTAATTTTCTATAATTAAATCAAAATTAAAATTAAATCATTAAGTTTAAATCATCGAAGTATTTAATAATTTGATTTGCCCTTTTAAAGCTCTTATTATTATAACTCTTAAATGAGGTATCAAGTGAATTGTTACCTCACTTATAGGATATTCAAATGTCACAGTTCATTTGAACGAAAAGAACAAAACTTAAACTTTCGGATGATTAATTCACTTGTATAATTAAATTCTCTTGGACTTAAAACAATCCTAGAGGTATTGAAAAGATGTTTAAGACTCGTCTTAAGCACTTCCTCAATACGATAGGATGTTTATAAGAACAATTGAATTTAATTGTTCTTTGATGAAGAAAATCGTCTTTAAACCAAAAACACAAGAACCTAGACGTCATAGGAGATGACTAGTTATAGGATTAGGACTTTGGTAGACAACCAAAACCTTTCCCTTAGCTTTACCTAGGTACTTGTTGAAATATTTAAATGCCTTAACATGTGTTTTAAGTGCAGCTTGGGATGACGGGAAGACCCTCAGGGTACGCTTTTATATTATTGCAATTTACTTTATTGCGAATGTACTTGTACTTTTCTTGCATGATAAACAATTGTTGCATGAAAACCAAAACCTTTAGGATAGTCCATGAACTGAAACCAAAACTAAATTAAAAATCATTACAAGATAAAATTCACGCCACAACATTTCAAAATATAAAACAACTCGAAATTTAATCACGAAACGAAACACAAAACTACAATTGCAACTAAATTAAAACGTCTCGTTGAATGATCGGGAATACCTCGGATGATGTAACCCGCGTGTTGCTAACGGGATTTCCACGGTCTAAATGAAAGTGTGGAACTCATTCGGTTGAGTTTAGCGAAATTCATATCGGACTAAGTGAATTCGATGAAAATAACGGTCTTGGGATGACGGAGCAGTGGGATCTTAATCGATTACGTTTAATCAACCTTAAGATTTGTTTTAATTAAAATATTAAAAAACACTTGGATTTTAAGATTTTCTCAAACCAAAACACTTCTCTCATCTCTCGATTTATGACTTCTAAAACTAAACCTCTACGATAACGAGGAGCTCGGAGCATGGTGGGCGGCACGGCCATCGTCATCGACGAAAACTCGGATCTACTTCGACAAAACATTCTTAGAATTTAAATAATTAAGCCATAGGATTTCGAGGTAGTTTGCACTAGTGCAACATAAATCCTCGAATCTTCGTTAGGCATTTGCATGATCATGTCATGTAAATTAAGCCTACTAACGGTCTTAGGACTACGAGGTGAGTCGTTCGGTACGACATAAACCCTCGCATCTTCGAGGTGATTGTATGATTATGTCATACGAATATAAGTCCTAATTAACTAAAATTGGCAAGATTGAAATATCGGATAATATTAGGATTTTCTCAAATCTGAAGCGAAACAATAGGATAGTTTGGGAAGTTGTCAAGATTCTTCTTGGATCCTCGGCTTCTCTACTTCTCTTCCTTTGGATTCTCGAAAATAAAATTGTTCCAAATTTTGAGTCATTCCTTTTGAATTTCCAAAAGTCCGATCCTTTGAAAACCTTAAACTTTGAAATTCTTGAGAGCAAAACCACGATCATTATCGAGAGTTTTCTTAAGTGATTCCGTCATTTAAGATGTAATTAACTATAGGGGCTTGCCCTTATAGGGAACTTTAAGAACCCGAGTAATATAAACCACCGCTTAATTCCTTTATATTAAGCGAGGGAACTTGTCGGCTTATAAAATTGGTTCGTAGACCAAATGGATGTCGAAATCTTCTAGTTTATTTAATCGAGCCCCATCATCGAGCGGTGTGTCCATTCTTCGGGATAGATATACGGTTTGTGGTGCGGTGCTCGTTTATATAAACTATTCGGGATGTGAGATCGGTTTGATTTCATATCTTAAAATTTTCAAACTTAAAATTATTTTTAAAATCAAATATTACTTTCAAATTATATATATATTTAAACTAAATTTAAATGCGAAAATTCGCCGACAATTTACGTAGGCGACCTCTTTTCAAAAATACACATAACCTAAAAAATATGCTGAGCATACTTACAGCGACTCCGCTGAGGAAAAGTTCCTCTCTCCATTTTAATCAGATGGTTTTGCTTTCATAAATCGGTAGTGAGCCCATGCCCCTAGTGGACCAGACTACCATTCTTCCGTTGGAATACCCCGTTCATTTCTGTCTTGAACGAGTATAGCCAACTCCTCTGGGATTTAGGAGCCTTTGTTTAGACACCCACTAAACGGAGAGGTTCCGAGATCCTTTTACCTCTTTTCGAGGTGGGGTGGACCCCCGATAGGTGTTAGTTTAGGAGCGGTCCTTCGAGTCGAGAAGTCTTGCATAAGACTTTCTCTTCCTTGCCGATTACGAATCGGATTCCTTACCTTCTCTACACCTTTGAGCATTTCGTTCCTAATAAACAAACCCTCTAATGAATGACTCTTTTAACAAATAACTCCTTTTTATAAATACATGAACGAAAAAATGTGTTCGGACTCTTTTCGATTCCTTTCTTTTCGTCTCGATGAGAAGAAGCATAACTTGGGACGACGATCGGGAATCTACCTTGCGAGAAAATGTCACGCAAAGCTGATTTTCTCCTTCACCGATAATTTGGACTTATTTGTTCACGAAGATGAAATTGCCAGACAATGGGATCATCCGGTTTCGGACGAGGATTCGAGAACATGAATGTCGAGATCCAGCGACGTTACCCTTTTCACACTTACGAAACAAAGTATCCGAAGCGAAAGACCTTTGATCGAGTTCGACCTCAAGTCGACTCGAGAGTTCCCTCCTACGAGGGTTCCAGTGAGAGGAATACTACCGTCCGTAGGAGGACCTGTTATCTACTCCACCCAGGTCTAGTCGTCTCGCAACTGCCCGGCTTCCGCCAGCCGAAGGGAAGGAAATTCGAATTTGTAACGAGCATGTTACCGTGGAGGGTACGGATCTCCGTGCAAGATCTTCGTTTTGAAATTGGGTCCGGCTCGAGGGTTCCACCCTAACACGGACTCGGAGAAGAAACAGAGGTAGAAAGATTGCCAGAAAGGCCAGAGCTGCTGAAGTCGCTTTCTTAGAAGAGATCCCTGAGTACACACCATTACCTGAATACATACTATTGCCTAAGTATACACCGCTTTTGGAAGGAAGTAGATTCCATCCCTTTCCGCCACAGCTGACGAGGAAAATGTCCATGAGATTGCTTCTACATTACCTCGACCGCATCTTATAGCGACAACCGAAAGAAAAGGGCTAGGATTACACCACTTGCACTACTGTACTGTGATAGAGAAGTTAGCAAGAAAGAGAGATGTCCCGTATCGGAGATTTTAAGAAGAATAGGGCGGGTGCCGGCCAAGTCCGTCTTGGGCCGTGAGTAGAACCGTTATCGCCACGGAAAAGCCGAATAAGAAGATGAAGGCTAGTCCACTGTTGTTGTTTCGGGTTCACGGATCGGGGAGGATACCACCTTCGACATTCGGCGACACGGACCATCCGGTCCCAGGCCTTCTGCTGCTAGAAGGATGGTATGGCGTCCTGCTACCGGCGATTAAGGCCGAAACAACGACTCGAAAAGGAAAGTCTCGTCGGAGACTCGAGTCCGAAGAGAGCACCCACTGCGATGAAGGGGACTCCAGAAGGAAACCCAACGGCCATCGCATGATAACTGCGAAACCGCACGAAAAAGGCCATTGGAAGACGGTATGGAAAAGCTAAGAACCGACATTCGACGATTAGCAGAGAAAGAGAAGAAAAGTTTGGAGATGAAGTTGACTCGTCGGAGTTCATGGATGACGAATATGTGGAGATCAACATGGTTGAAACACGAGCATCGTCGGCTTCGCAAGGTGCCGGCATTAGCGGAGAGAGATGAGCCGGAAGCATTAAAAGCACAGATTCGAGAAAAAGATGATACAATCTCTCGAATGGCAGAAAGGATGGAAGAGATGGGCTGCGGCCCCTAGCCATTCTTCGAGTCGAGCTCGACCCCAGAGAAACGCCTCCGAAGTTATTCATATTACGGACGGAGGAAAAGAGATTACATCCGTTAACGGAGATGATCGGCAGAAGAAAGATTCTACCGAATATGATTCCGGAGAAGGACATCGAGAACATGGTGGAACGGCGGAGTGCGAGAAGCCTTAGCACGGTCTAAGAGCGGAGCATCTATTCGAACGGGTAGACCTTACCCGAAGAATTTGATGCGATACAATACCCAAAGGCTTCGTACCGCCTCTCGTTCGAGACTTTCGATGGTACCGGAAACCCTCGACGACATGTTGCACATTTTCGCGCTAGTTGTTGCAACGCCGGTGGAAGTGACGCCTTACTCTTCCGACAATTCGTCGGCGGCTCGTCGGGGATCGCCTTCGATTGGTACGCGAGTTACCGAACGGTTCGGTAAAGACATTTTCGGAATTGGAAAACCTCTTCGTGAAACGGTTTGCGGAGCTCGGCACCATATCACCATCGGTGACTTAGTGGTGGAGAAACAGAAACCGAATGAAACTTTAGTGGACTACATACTTCGATGGAGAAATCTAAGCATGAAGTGTGAGCCGCAGCTACAAGAGCAGCATGCAGTCGGTATCTTGCTTAAAAGCATTCACGGCCGATAGCACTCCTCCTTAAGGGATTTACGATTAAGACTTTCGAGAAGTTGTTAAGCGAGGTCGGAAGCTTGCGAGAGGAAGCGAAGCAACTAAGTTTCGTCGACAAAACGGACAAACGAAGCACAGTGAAGACATTTGAAAAGAAATGCGGGATCGTCGCTGCGGTCGATAAGGGCAAGCGGCCAATGCGAAATACGGCGGAGCGGCGCGGCCCGGCTATCGACAACCTCGACAGAAATACCAACAACCTCGATCCGGTTATCGGCCGGCTCAACAATATGAGCAGCCGCCTCGCCCACGGCGCACGTTAAAGGAGCTTATAAACAGAGAGTATCCATTCGAGAATGAGGCGAGTGCCAAGATGTTCCGCGATTTGATGAAGACTTCGATTTTCGACGCAGGAACCCGAGGAAGCCGGAAGAAGTCAACAAGAAAGACCATCCCGACTACTGCCCTTACCACCGGATGCTTGGACATAAGATAGAGGATTGCATCACCTTCGAAAGTTGGCTTGACAACGATCTCGAAAATGGAACATAACGATCCCAAAGGAATACATGAAAGAACCCCGGAAAGGAGGTTACGTCGATGTTATTTCAACGGATCCCATTGTTCCGATAGACCCTACATGACCGATGATGGATGGAGTACCGCTTGGACGAAGTCATCGAAGAAAATTTTGGATCGCATCCGAACCGCTTCGGCGCGTGCTTCGATTCGGAGTTTGAAACTCGTCGAGCTGGCGCTATCGCTTACGATTGAATAGCCGCCCCAGGAAGAAAAGATCATAGAAAAGAAGGAGATCGAAGAAGAAGAAAAGATCGAGGCTCCCAAGGCTAGACTAGGGACTGCTTATCCTAGGATGGTTGTTTCCGATTCGGGGGAAAAATTCCTCGAACCTCTGACTCTGTATGATTATTTGCTCGCTCCGGCGGGATCTTATAATGATAAGAGTTATGGCGTTGGCTACGTTTTGGTCGTTTCTAACGATTACGTAACTAACGACGACCAATCTAATCCGGATCTCGATTTCGATACAAATAACAATTCTCAAATCATACACGACCTCGACAATCACGATGACAAAGAAGACATTCATCGAGAAGGCTACGAAAGTTCAACAAGCGATGAATCTATTTGTGAATTCCAAGGAACTCCGATCACGATAGAGTTAGAGCTTTCGGATTCCGAAGCGACTCCGGAAGAACCCGTCATGCCTAGATTCAAAGGAGACACTAGTAAACTCGGTGCCGGACTCGAAGAAATCACGAAGTCGACTTAAGGAGCGGAAAGGTTCTACCTCCGAGAATGGGTCCAAAAGACAAAGGAAAGCGGTGGTTGTTCGGGAAGAATCAACCCGGCGAGAAGAATTGCCCATTCGGGAAGAAGCCGAGACACATGGTAACAAAGTGGACTATAACGTGCTTGCTCATCTTAGGAAACTACCGACGAGCCGAGCATCTACGACGCTCTCATCTTATCAAAAGAGATGAGGGAAGCTCTGATCGAGGCCTTACTTGATCCGAGAGATTTGTTAGCTCGGATGGCGGAGATTCCTTAGACGAGTTTGCTCGTTAAGGAACGACGGTGTTACCTTCACGGACGGTGATCCTTACTTGGGACGGCCGATCATAGCCGGCCGTTGTACATTTCGGTCACGATCGGAAAGTTTACGCTCTCCGAGTATTGGTGGATCCGGGAGCGTCGATCGACATAATGAATCTTCGGACGCTAGCATACATGGAAATTGATGCTCGCGAGCTTGAAGCGGACAAGATGTTACTTAAGAGGATTCGACCGAAAGGAGAAAGAGCCCTTGGATCAATAACACTGTTGATGAAGACCGGTGACTTAGCGAAGGCAACCGCAAAATTCCACATAATTGACTGCGAGACATCGTTCGACGCTCTCTGGGCCGGCCGTGGATCCATGAAACTGGATGGTACTATCGTCTCTGCATCAGTGCATAAAATACTACGAAGGAGGAGAACAGTGCATTAAAGGTGATTTGCAACCTTTCTCCATACATGAGATTGGAATCCATGAAGATGCAGCTTATAACGCACCTCCGAAGAAAACAATCTTCTCCAGAAACACCGTGCCAAATGAGCCAAAAGAGATTCGAGACAATGAAGAACCCGAAGTTCTAGTCCAACGAGTCACTCACCACTCCCTTACGGCGAGATGGTGAAGGTTTCTCCGAACTCGCATCCGAGGTCGAGGCGGGGACGAGGTCGTGGAAGAGACACTGGGACGAGTTGGACGGAAAAAGCCGATGATCAACGTTGATTGGGAGAACGGCTACGAGGAAGAAGAGGAAGTCAAGAAAGAAGCGACTACGATAAACCGGAAGAAACCACAATTCAAGATTTCTCTCGAAGATGAGAAGAACGAAGAATACGAATCGATGTACGAGAAGATTAATCACTATGTACACACTTATGACCACGACCTCGATCCGGTCTAATAAGATCGAGGGTATGGTGGTCGAAGAAGTACATAACGGCGGTCTGAAACGATCGAATTTTACGTGGCACTTCTTCTTCCAATACGAAAACAATGTACAATTTGAAGATGTCACTTCTTCGAATTAATGGAATTACCTTTTGAGTGGTACTCTCCTTGTGTTCGAAATTTAATTCGGCGTGGTGTCTTACCTCGACAATGGACAAAAGGCCGATCACGACACTTCGAAAAATTATGGAATAATGTCGGTCGGCCTCACGATTCAAAACATGGTCTCGGATTCGGCACGATAGGTTCGATTGACGATACGAAATTTTGTTTGGTTGTCACTTGCGAACTAATGAAGGCTGCTTGGAAACTACGAGAAGAGCTTGAAGATCCGCAGATTGGAGACGCTCCACCAGAGTTCGAAGAAGAAATCAAATCTACGATAGATGAGTTAATGGAAGTTAACTTAGGTACTAGCTAAAAGCTCTAGACCAACCTTTGTTAGCTCCTTACTCGATAAAGAAGATTCGAAGAAATGATCGAAGCTATTAATGGAATTCGAGGACTTGTTTTGCTTGGAGTTACGATGAAATGCCGGGATTAGCTCCGAAGTCGCGGTTCGCGAGTTAGGAGTGGATCCTACTTCCGTTCCGGTCGGACGAAGCTTCCGAAGAATGCGTTTGGAAATTGAACAACAAGTAATAGCTGAAGTTAAGAAGCTAATCGACGCTAAATTTGTCCGTGAAGAACAATACCCTACTTGGCTAGCCAATGTGGTACCGATCGGGAAGAAGAATGGTCGGATCGGAATCTGCGTGGATTTAGAGACTTGAACAAAGCATGTCCGAAGGATGAATTTCCACTACCAATTCCGGAGTTAATGATCGACATCGCTTCGACACATGAAATATTCTCTTTCATGGATGGATCTTCGGGATACGACCGGATAAAGATGGCACCGAGAAGACGAAAAGCTCACGTCATTCGAACACCGATCGGAGTGTATTGCTTACACGAGTAATGCCATTCGGACTAAAGAACGCGGGAGCGACATACCAAAGAGCAATGATAAAGATTTTTGATGATCTCATTCACAACCGAGTCGAGTGCTACGTGGACGATGTAGTCATCGAAAGCAAAGCGAAGGAAGACCACTCGTATGATTTGAGAATTGTCTTCGAGCGACTAAGGCAATCTGACCTTAAGATGAATCCCTTAAAATGCGCCTTCGGCGTTACCTCCGGGAAATTCTTAGGATTTGTTGTCAGACATCGTGGGATTGAAATCGATCGGGAAAAGATTAAAGGCTATCTTAGAGATGCCGCCTCCCGAAACCTTAAAACGGCTACGATCCTTTCGAGGGAAGGCGGCATATCTTCGACGCTTTATCTCGAACTTGTCGGGTAGGTGTCGGCCCTTCTCGGCATTAGTTAAAAGGACGCTAAATTCGTTTGGGAAGAGAAATGCCAACGGGCCTTCGAGGACATTAAACAATACTTAATGACACCTCTGTCTTAGCGACCCCAGTCTCGGGTAGACTAGTTGATACTTTATACCACGGCTCTAGACGACTCCTTAGAGCCCTGCTAGCCGGAGTCGATGATGAGGGAAAAGAAAATGCTCTCTACTACTTAAGCGCGTCGTTTGATTCCGATGGAAGTAAAGTATCCTCCGATTGAGAAGCATTGTTTAGCCACGATCTTCGCCGCACGAAACTCGGGCATTACATGCTCTCTCATAAGGTCGACCTTATCTCGAAAGTTAATCCGTTGCGATATTTGATGACCCGTCCAACACTTTACAGCGGACTTGCCGAGTGGTCGATGATATTATTGCAATTCAACATAGCTTTCGTTCCTCTTCGTGTCGTAAAGGGACAAGTGCTAGGCGACTTCCTTGCGGCACACTCTTCTACGAGCGGATTCGCCTCTCGACGACGATTTTCCGATGAGCGGATAATGAGCACTAGAAGACATCGATGATCGATGTTGGGAACTATACTTCGACGGAGCGTCCTCGGCACGGAAAGACAAAGAATTGCAAACGATAGTGCCGGTAAGGCGGGAATCGGACTAATCTTTATAACACCGGAGCGGGGGATGTTAAGATACTCCTACCACTTAACGAGCCATGCACGAACAACGAGGCGAGAATACGAAGCCCTCATAACGGGACTAGAGCCGATTATTCGAATGGGAATAACGGATATCAATATCTACGGAGATTCTCGGTTGATCATTCAACGAGTCGTCGGACGATACGAGAATTTTAAAGCCGAGACTCGACAATACTTTCGGTATGCCATGAAGCTGTTGGAACAAATTCCGAATGTAACAATCTGCAAGATCCCGAGAAGAGAAAATGCTCTCGCGGATGCGCTAGCTAGCCTTGCAAAAGAATTTGTACGCTTATAAGATGAGTCGGTTGAAGTGTTAGTTCGAGGACGACGGGTCCTATCACGGCTCGACATGGATATGATACGGAAATCGGAAAAAGTAGAGGAATCGGTTGCGGCGAGTGACGGAAAACACGAGAAGATTGGCGTCGGCCGCTAATGAACTACACACGAAACGGGAAATTACCGGACGATAAGTCATTAGCCCATCAAATCAAGAAAAGAAATTTGTCTTACGCATTAATAAACAATACATTATACAGAAAGGTCTTTTGATCGAGATGTGGTTAAGATGCTCGAGCGGGTCGAGGCTCGTGAAATTGTCGAAGAAGTGCATTCAGGACTTTGTGGCGCTCATCGATCGGGTCCGAAAATGAAAATGAAAATTAAAAGACTAGGGTACTACTTGGCCCTCGATGATGACCGATTGCATGAAAGTTGCCAAAAGTTGTCACCGGTGCCGAGTGCGCGGAGTGGTTCTACACCGACCTCCGAATGTGCTACATCCAGAGCAATTGCATCGTGGCCATTTGAGTGTTGGGGCACGGATATAGTGGGTCCGATAGAACCACCTTCTTCGAGAGGACATCGCTTCATCCTTGCGGCTACGGACTACTTTTCTAAATGGGCGAAGCGGTTCCACTCGGAGAGGTAAAGGCACACCACGTGCTTACGGTTTTTCGAAAATCAAGTCGTCTACCGTTTCGGAGTACCGCGCGAGAATCATTTCGAATAATGGGTCCGCATTCGGAAGCACGAAGATCAACAATTTTGTCGAGAAGACATGGAATCGATTGGCGATACTCGACAATCTACTACCCGAGAGCAAACGGCTTGGCGAGGCTTTTAATAAAACTCTCGTTCGAATTTTAAAGAAAACTTTGGATGACAACAAGAGAAATTGGCACGAGAAGTTGTTAGAAGCCTTATGGGCCTACAGGACGACTTTCTGGACTTCTACTCAGTCTACGCCTTACACTTTAGTGTACGGGTCCGAGGCCGTTTTACCTTTGGAGGTTCAGCTTCCATCACTCGGGATTGCGGTTGCAAATAAAATTACTACGAGAGAAAATGCCGGATTACGGCTGGAAGAAGCTGGAAAGCTTGGAAGGAAAAAGACTTGCGGCGCAACAAAATTTGGAACGATACCAAGCTAAGATGATCCGGGCCCATGATAAGCGAGTCCGCCGAGAACTTTCGAAGTTGGTGACTTAGTTCTTGTTCTCAGAAGACCTATTCTTGCACATCGCAAGATAGGAGGCAAATTTGAACCGACTTGGGAAGGGCCGTTTGTGGTCGAGCGATCTACTCGGGAGGCTCCTACCAACTTGTGAATTGCCAAGGAGAATGACAAATGCTTCCAATAAATGGACGATATTTGAAGAAGTATTACGCAACCTGAACTCTCGAAGGGTGACCTCTAAAATAGAGTCTTATCCCTAGAAACACGGGTGAAGCGATCACTTTATGACTAGGTCCGAACCCAAAAACATAAAAATGGATAAAGTAAAAAAAATATATGTACTAAAAATAAAACATGTCAAATCATAATAATAAAGTTTTACCCTTCCTTTCAAATCGAATCTTTTTCACGATCTTTCTTTATCTTTTCCTGCTTTCCTTAAAAATTAAAATTGGAATAAGTGAATAAGAATCTTCGGTGATAAATACTTTCTTAATGTTCTTGTTCTTAGTACGACCCCGATCCTTTCCTTGTTTTCTTCGCGGGGAAATGTCGAACGGGCGGTTGGTCCTAAACTTTAAAAATGGCGTGAGTCTCGCACTCGATGAAAAGAGGGTGAAGGATGGAGCGAGTGATAGAAATTGATTCGACTTCACACCGGCCAGCCTACGGTATGAAGAAAATGACCGGGTCCCGGTGGACGAGAAGAGCTTCATAGCCGGACGGTGATGAAGATGGGCGGCCCAAGCCACCGATCCGGCAAGAAGAAAAGAAAGACAAACACCGAGAAAAGCAAGAAAATCGAGTCGGTAGTTGCCGCGGCGAGGGCGGGCTCGTCGGCGCCGCGCCGCGAAGTTCGAAGTGAGGAGAGCTACGCTCCTCTGCCACTCGAAAGAAGGAATAAAAATCGCCGTATCACGTAAGATGTTGACTAAGCTTGCAACGGATCAACACGAAGAAATAGCCACCTTCGTCGACACACACATTTCGAAGATACCGGTTCATCGGGAACCGGAAAGAGAAAACAAGCTCCGAGAACAACGAAAGGATAAGGAAACTGCGAGAAGATCGGCGGCAGAGAGATCGCCTCGACGTCGAGATAGAGATACCGTATACGAAGAACCTTGTTGCTGAAGCAACCCGGAGGATGTCCCGACAGAGACGATCCACGAGGAGCCGAGGTATGCGAGGAGAACGTGACGGGATTGAGCCATACATCCCACGATACGTTACTAGGCCTCGTCACTTGCGGATCATCCCGGAATATGAACTAGAAAGAATGCAAAATGTTGAGAAGAAGACTTTCGAATACTTTGAAAGGATTAGAGGCGAGAAGAATCAACATTTTGGAAGGCCTCGAGTTACACACGGGTGTATTCTCGGAGTACGAGCAACGACGAGATTGTGGATTGCATTCTAGAACTTCGAGAAGATGGGTCGAGCAGGCCGTACGAGAGAAAAGACTTATTCGGAACCCGGAAATGGATGCCGGGGAAAGGAAGAGTCACGATACAATGCGGATGTTGCTATAACTTCACGAGAGGACGAAAAGGAAATCCGCCAGGGATACTCCGATCACGGTGAGGTGGATCCGATGCGAAGAATAATTAAAAGAATGGTGAAAAGAATGATAACATGGAGGGTACTGCCAATGGACTGCATACCCAACGGTTGCATCATCGACATTTATCGAAGAGCGGCTGCATACCTCCACACATAGACCATCATGACTTTGTCGGACCTTTACTGCACGGTTTCGTTCGTCGGCCAATGCGATATCATGTTCGGATGCGACCTCCGGATAGTAGGCCGGGTAAGTTCCGAGGGCCGGTGGAGATACCACTTCCGGTAGGTTCCGTCATGATATTACAAGGAAATGGAGCGAGACGTCGCAAAGCATTGCATACCGGGAGTACCAGTGGAGCGGATCTCCATCACTTTTAGAAGGATGGACGACAGAAAGGCACCATACCACTTCCAGCCAGATCCAGAATTGGAGAATCTTCGGCCCTACGTGCTGTGAGTTACATGGGAAATAGCACACCTCCAATGCACATCCATGCGGCATTCCTGCCAAGGATGGCTTGGAAGGTGATGTTATTGACCGTGTATCTCATTATTCAGACATGGATTTGACAGACACTTTTTGGATGGATCAACAAGAATCATACATAGTCGTTTTGAGTCATCGATTGTATGAGAAATATTTCGAGATCGAGTTGTATGATGTATCTTCAACAAGATTGGAATGAAAGTGACCATGTCGCATTTTGCCTTCACCTCTTTTTGTGCAAATTGAGTAGGAAACACCATTAAAGTTAAATGAACTTCGAACAAAGAGCAGAAAAGAAAAAGAAAATAAATAAGAACTCTCTTCCATAAAATCCAAACATTAAAAAGAATTTCAAATCCACATGAACACCAAATAAACAAGAAAAAAAATGGGATAGTTAAAGGACAAACAAAACAAATCTAAAGCTTAAATTGAATTCCAGTTTACGTCCATCTTTTCAAATCCTCCAATCCTTCTTCAAATCGAGATCTATTCCGGACCTCCTTTGAAACCCTCTCTCGGGATGATTTCGGAATTGCGAGGAATCTTCGATTTGATTCGGATGGCATAGGTTCGTACCCTTCGCCGAGTAATCGGACTTTGATATGGAACACTTTCATATCTCATTTCGATCTCGGCATTCGGGATAGGCTTCCGCCTACTCCCATCTCGATAATCTCGGCATTCGCGATAGGCTTCCGCCCTACTCCCATCTCGACGATCTCGGCATTCGGGATAAGCTTCCGCCTACTCCCATCTCGGCAATCTCGGCATTCGGGATAGGCTCGCCCACTCCCATCTCGCATCTCGCATTCGGATAGCTACTCCCATCTCGATTCGCATTCGGGATAGGCTTCGCCCTACTCCCATCTCGACGAATCTCGGCATTCGGGATAGGCTTCCGCCCTACTCCCATCTCGGCGAATCTCGGCATTCGGGATGAAGCCTCGCCTACTCCCATCTCGGCAAATCTCGGCATTCGGGATAGGCTTCCGCCCTACTCACATCTCGAGCAAATCTCGGCATTCGGGATAGGCTTCCGCCCTACTCCCATCTCGGCGATCTCGGCATTCGGGATAGGCTTCCGCCTGCTACCTTCTCGGCGATTCTCGGCACTCGGGATGGGCACGAGTCCTACTCCTTTCTCGAGCAAATCTCGAAATTTGATCCTCTCGACAAGAAATTGAAATTAAAGCACTCGCATTTCGGATAGGCTTTGTCTATTCTTCCTCGCATTTGGGATAGGCTCCTCTAATCCTTCTCGGCATACACATTGGAATATGTTCGATCTCGCTTCCTTCTCGGCATACAAATGCATTCGGGTGGGCCTCCGCCCTACTCTTTCTCCGCATAAAACCAAAATTGAAACTCAAATCGAAATTCAAACTCATAATTAAAACTTGAAATAAAAAATGAAACTGAATCTAAGATCCGATCTCTTAAAATCTTGTGATGCGAAATTCACCTCCTTTTCCTCGGCGAGAGTTACGGAATCTTCGGTCTTGGAGATTTACTGATACTCCCAGCGGAAATTCTTCTACTTCATCCTAAGTTTGTCACTTGGACATGTTGTTTTGGTTTTGTTGATTTCTTCGGTCAACGCCTTGATACGCGCGGTGAGCTTGGTTAGCACACGACACCTATTGGAGGTCCATTTGTTGACCTCATTTTTGATGAGGTCTTCTCTTCCCTCTTTAGTGTTTAGGATCTAGCCTTAGGCTTTTCCTTTGACTATCTTAGAGGACTAGAATTGGGACCCATTCCTTAGAAATTTGAACCACTTCTTGCCTCCCTGCAAGCCCCACAAGCTTGATTGTAGACCCCTAATCACCTAGAGGGTTGAAATCAAATGTGAAGGTTTAAAGGATGAGTTCCCTATAGGACTCTTTGGCTTTAGGACCACCTTGGGTGGCTTGGTCTGGAGAGGGTTTGACTTACACACTCACTACACTCACACTCTACACTCTAACACACACAATCCAAATCCTAAAACCACACCCATACCCAACTTGACTCCTTGACTCATGTAGGTAATTCATATGGATGGACCTTAACCCCTAAGCCCCTAGCTAAGAGGGTTAGGAACAACATAGTGAATGCCTCAAATGAGTCGTCTCACGGCTCATATAGGCTTAACATGGCTTCATGGCTCAATCAAAGTGATTCCATTCCACTCATATTTGATCAATCTTCATTATTGCAAAATTTTAATTTTTGGCCCCGGGGACCCTACACCACCAAACCTACTAAAAGCCCTTAGAATTGCCCAAATCCTCCAAAATTTCCAAATCACCCTAAATTCCACAAAATTAACCTTGAACATTTCCTCAC
>JAKZJZ010002353.1:0-17541 GCA_022702705.1 Papilionanthe hookeriana x Papilionanthe teres
TGAAGAAGAATGGTCAGATCGTAATCTGTGTGGACTTCAGCAGATTTAAACAAGGCATGTCCAAAGGATGAATTCCCTCTACCGATCCTGAACTAATGATCGACATTGCTTCAACACATGAAATATTCTCGTTCATGGATGGATCTTCGTGATACAACCCGATAAAAATGGCTCCGTAAGATGAAAAGCTTACAGCATTCGTAACGCCGATCGGAGTATTTTGCTACACGTTGATGCCATTCGGATCGAAGAACGCAGAGCAACCTACCGTAGAGCAATGACAAGAATTTTTGATGATCTCATCCACAATCAAGTCGAATGCTACGTGGACGATGTGGTCATCAAAAGCAAAGTAAAGGAAAACCACTCGTATGATTTGAGAATTGTTTTCGAACGATTAAGACAATTTAACCTTAAGATGAATCCCTTAAAATGCGCCTTCGGCGTCACCTCCGGGAAATTCTTAGGATTCGTCGTCCGACATCGTGGAATTGAAATCGACCCGGAAAAGATTAAAGCTATCTTAGAAATGCCACCTCCCAAAACCTTAAAACAACTACGATCTTTTCAAGGGAAGCCGGCATATTTTCGACGCTTTATCTCAAACCTCGTCAGTAGGTGTCGACTTTCTCTGCACTAGCTAAAAAAGATGCAAAATTTATTTAGGAAGGGAAATGCCGTAAGCCTTCGAGGACATTAAACAATATTTAATGACACCTCCCGTCTTAGCAGCCTCCAGGCCTCGTGTACCGCCGATACTTTACACCGCGGCTTTAGACGACTTCTCTGAGCCCCGTTAGCCAGGTCAATGATGAGGGTAAAGAAAATGCTCTTTACTACTTAAGCCGTCGTTTACTTCCGACGGAAGTAAGGTATCCCGCAATTGAAAAACATTGTTTGGCCTCGATCTTCGCCGCTCAAAAGCTCGTGCACTACATGCTTTCATAGGGTCAACTCCGATCTCGAAGTTTAATCCATCGCAATACTTCGATGACTCGTCCAACACTTTCCGGCAGTACTTGCCAGTATGGTCAATGATATTATTGCAATTCGATATAACTTTTGTGCCTCTCGCGTGCCGTAAAGGGACAAGTCTTAGCGCATTTCCTCGCAAAGACACCCTTTGCCGGCAGAATCTCCTCTCAATGATGATTTGCCGGATGAACAAATAATGAACCTAGAAGACCTCGATGATCGACGTTGGGAATTATATTTCGACGGAGCATCTTCAAGCACACAAAGACGAAGAATCGCAAGTGATAGTGCCTGTGCAAGGCAGAATCGGGCTAATCTTTATAACACCGGAGCGGGGGATGTTAAGATACTCCTACCACTCGACGTAACCGTGTACAAACAATGAAGCGTATCACGAAGCCCTCATAATAGGACCGGAATTAGCTATTCAAATGGGGATAACAGTACATCGACATCTACGGGGATTCGCAGTTAATCATTCAACGATCGCCGGACAACACAAAATTTTAAAGCCAAGACTCGAACAATACTTCCAAGATGCCATACACTGTTGGAATAGCATTCCAAATGTGACAATCTACAAAATTCCCGTAAAAGAAAATGCTTTAAGCAGATGCTTTAGCCCGTCTCGCAAAAGAATTTGTCTCGTTTGCAAGATGAATCAGTGGAAGTGTCGCTCACGGACGTCGGTCCTATCACAGCTCGACATAGACACAATACACAACCGAAAAAAGAAAAAGAATCAACAGAAAGAAGGATGTAAAAACACGTAAGATCAGGCGATAGCCATCGATGTACTACCCGCAAACAGAAAGCTACCGTGACGATAGGTCGCTAGCCCATCGTATCAAGAAAAGAACTCTGTCTTACGCATTAATAAACAACACATTGTACTGAAGGTCTTTTCGATCAAATGTGGCTAAGGTGCCTAAGCGGGTCCGAGGCCCGTGAAATTGTTAAGGAGGTGCATTCAGACTCCGTGGCGCTCACCGACCGGTCCGAAGATGAAAATGAAAATTAAAAGACTAGGGTACTACCGGCCCTCGATGATGACCGACCGCATGAAAATCGCCAAGAGCCGTCATCAATGCCAAGTGCACGGAGTGGTTCTACACCAACCTCCAAATGTGCTGCACCCGACAATTGCGTCGTGGCCATTCGAATGTTGGGGCACGTATATAGTGGGTCCAATAGAACCACCATCTTCAAAAGGACATCGTTTCATTCTTGCGGCTACAGATTACTTTTCCAAGTGGCGCAGGCAGCTCCACTTAGAGAAGTGAAAGCACACCACGTGCTGCAGCTTTTCAAGAACCAAGTTGTCTACCGTTTCGGAGTGCCGCGCAGATCATCTCGTATAATCGGTCAGCATTCGAAGCACACAAATCAACAATTTTGTCAGAGACACGGAATCGACCGGCGATACTCAACAATTTACTACCCAAGAGCAAACGGCTCTCGCCGAGGCTTTTAATAAAACTCTCGTTCAAATCTTAAAGAAAACCTTGGACGATAATAAGAGAAATTGGCACGAGAAATTATTAGAAGCCTTATGGGCCTACCGGACAACCTTCGTAACTCCTACTCAAGCTACACCTTACGCTCCGGTGTATGGGTCCGAGGCAGTTGTTACCATTAGAGGTTCGGCCTTCCTTCACTCGTAATTGCAGTTGCGAATAAGATCACGACGAAGAGAACGCCAAATTACGACTAGAAGAATTAGAAAGCTCGAAGGGAAAAGACTTGCAGCGCAACGTAATTTAGAACTATACCAAGCTAAGATGGTTCAAGCCCATGACAAACCGGTCCGCCCAAGAACCTTCAAAGTTGGTGACTTAGTTCTCATTCTTAAGAGACCTATTCTCGCACACCGCAAGATAGAGAAAAATTTGAATCCACTCGGGAAGGACCGTTTCGTGGTCGAAACAAGATACTCGTGAGGTTCCTACCAACTAGTGAATCGCCAGTGAGAACGACATATGCTTCCGATCAACGGACGATATTTGAAAAAGTATTACGCTACCCGATGTTTCGAAGGAATGAATTCTTCATCCCTAAGAAACACGGGCGAAGTAATTACTTATGATCGGGTCCGAACCCGAAAATAATAAAATGTGTTAAAATAAATAAAGTCATGATAATATGTTTTCCTTGTTTTCTTTTCCAAATCAAAATCTCTTCCCTGATCTTATCCTACTTCATTCCTGTTAAATTTGAAAATAAAAAAAAATATATAAAAAATGTGTCTTTAATAAACATTTTCTTAATGTTCTTGTTCTTAAGTACAACCCCCGATCCTTTTCCTTGTCTTTTCGCATGGAAATGTCGAACCGGCGGTCTGGTCCTGAACTTTAAGAATGGCGTAAGCCTCGCACTCGATGAAAAGAGGGTGAAAGATGGAGCGATAATCGAGATCGACTCGGATTTCGCACCAGCAGCGCCTACAAGACGAGGAAAGTGACCGGGTCCCGCCGACCGAGAAGAACCGCCCGGCGTACAAGCTGATGAAAGTGGGTGGCCCAAGCCACCAACCCAACAACAAGAAAAGAAAAGCAAACACCGAAGAAGATAAGAAAATGAAGTCCGTAGTCGCTACAAGCCGGAGGGCGTGCTTGCCGCCGCCGCGCCCACAGAGATTCATGAAGTTCGAAGGGCTACTCTCATAGCCACACAACAAAGAAATAAGAATCGCCGTATCCGTAAGATGTTAACAAAACTAGTCGCGGACCGCACGACGAGACAGCTTGCTACCGCCAAGACGTACACTTCAAGGACACCGGTTCACCAGAACTCGAAGAAAGGAGGCCACTCCTAGGATGACAGAAAGAACCGTGGAAATCTCAAAAAGATCGAAGAAAGAAGGCTACCACGCCACCGGATAGAACCACCAAGCGATGCATGACCTTGTTGGCAGAGCAACCCTGTGGGATGTCCCGACATGCATCATCCCCGAGGAGCCGAGGTATGCGTGTGAGAACGTGAAGGGATTGAACCATATATCCCGCAATATGTCACGAGGCCTCGCCATCCGCGATCATTCCGGAATACGAGCCGGAGAGGATGCAAAATGTTGAAAAGAAAACTTTCGAATACTTCGAGAGAATTGTAGGCGTGAAGAATCAACATACTAGAGGGCCTCGAGCTACATACCGACGTATTCTCGTAATATGAACAACAAAGAAATCGTGGATTGTATCCGGATTTGAAAAGAATGGGCCGAGCGTGCCGCCTAAGGGAGAATACCTACTCGTAACCCCGGAGATGGATGCCGTGGAAGGGAAGAATCACAATACAATGCGGATGCCGCTACAACTTTGCTCAAGACAGAAGGGAAACCCACCGGAATACTCCGTCATGGGCAAGTAGATCCGATGCCATTAGTCATCAAGAGAATGGTAAAAAGATTGATAACATGGAGGGTACCGCCAGCAGATTGCATACCCAATAGCCGCATTATCAACATCTACAAACAAGGTGACCGCATACCCCCACATATGGATCACCATGACTTCGCCGGACCTTTCTGCACAGTCTCTTTCCTGAACGAATGTAACATCATGTTCGGATCTGACCTCCGGATAGCAGGCCCGGGTGAGTTCCGAGGGCCAGTAAAGATACCTTTACCGGTAGGTTCCATCATGATACTGAAGGGCAACAGAGCAGATATCGCTAAGCATTGCATACTAGGAGTGCCAGTGAAGCGGATCTCGCTACTTTCGTGAGAATGGACGACAAGAAGACACCTTACCATTTCCAACCGTACCCGCAGCTAGAGAACCTCTGGCCTTACGAGCTGTGAGTTACATGGGAGATATCACACCTCCAATATACATCCATACGGCATCCTTGCCAAGGATGGCTTGGAAGGTGATGTTATTAACCATGTACCCCACTATTCAGACATGGATTTTTTGACAGATGCTTCTCTTGATGGATCGCCAAAGATCATACACAGTCCGTTTTGAGTTTACATGGATTGTATGAAATGTATTCCAGATCGAGTTGTATGATGTATTTTCAACATGATTGGAATGAAAGTGACCATGTCACATTTTTTGGCCTTCACCTCTTTTGTGCAAATTGATTGGGAAACGCCATTAAAGTTAAATGAACTTCGAACAAAGAACAGAAAAGAAATAAAAAAGGAGAATAAAAGAAAACTTTCCTTAAAAATCTAAAAAATGACGAACACCAAATTCACGTGAACATTAAATAGACGATAAAATAAAATTTGAATCATTAAAAGGATAAACAAAATCAACATAAATGTTAAATCAAATCTCAAATCAAATTCTCAATCAAATTTCAAATCCACTCCCGATCAAATTTCAAATTTGATCTTCCAAATTTCAAATCAAATCTTAAATCAAATATCAATCAAAATTCAAACTTTTGGGTAGAGGATTTTATATCCAAGACTGCACTGCTTTAGGATTCTTTCCTATTGCACTGAAGTACATCAAATTCAACCTTTTGGGTCGAGGATTTTACATCCAAGACTCAGTACCGCTTTAGAATTCTTTTCCTATCGCACTCGAAATACATCAAATTCAAACTTTTGGGTCGAGGATTTTACATCCAAGACCGCACTCGCTTTAGGATTCTTTCCTATTGCACCGAAATACATCAAATTCAAACTTTTGGGTCGAGGATTTTACATCCAAGACTCGCACCGCTTTAGGATTCTTTCCTATTGCACTAAAGTACATCAAATTCAACCTTTCGGGTCGAGGATTTTACATCCAAGACCGCATCGCTTTAGGATTCTTTTCCTATTGCACCGAAATACATCAAATTCAAACTTTTGGGTCCAGGATTTTACATCCAAGACCGCACCGCTTTAGGATTCTTTCCTATCTGCACCGAAGTACATCAAATTCAACCTTTTGGGTCGATGATTTTACATCCAAGACCGCACCGCTTTAGGATTCTTTTCCTATCGCACCGAAATACATCAAATTCAAACTTTTGGGTCGAGGATTTTACATCCAAGACCGCACTCGCTTTAGGATTCTTTCCTATCAGCACCGAAATACATCAAATTCAACCTTTTGGGTCGAGGATTTTACATCCAAGACCGCACCGCTTTAGGATTCTTTCCTATCGCACCGAAATACATAAAATTCAAACTTTTGGGTCGAGGATTTTACATCCAAGACCGCACTCGCTTTAGGATTCTTTCCTATTGCACCGAAATACATCAAATTCAAACTTTTGGGTCGAGGATTTTACATCCAAGACCGCACCGCTTTAGGATTCTTTCCTATTGCACCGAAATACATCAAATTCAAACTTTTGGGTCAAGGATTTTACATCCAAGACCGCACCGCTTTAGGATTCTTTCCTATTGCACCGAAGTACATCAAATTCAAACTTTTGGGTCGAGGATTTTACATCCAAGACCGCACCGCTTTAGGATTCTTCCCTATTGCACCGAAATACATCAAATTCAACTTTTGGGTCGAGGATTTTACATCCAAGACCGCACTACTTTAGGATTCTTTCCTATTGCACCGAAATACATCAAATTCAAACTTTTGGGTCGAGGATTTTACATCCAAGACCGCACTCGCTTTAGGATTCTTTCCTATCGCACCGAAATACATCAAATTCAAACTTTTGGGTCGAGGATTTTACATCCAAGACCGCACTCGCTTTAGGATTCTTTCCTATTGCACCGAAATACATCAAATTCAAACTTTTGGGTCGAGGATTTTACATCCAAGACCGCACTCGCTTTAGGATTCTTCCCTATCGCACCGAAATACATCAAATTCAAACTTTTGGGTCGAGGATTTTATATCCAAGACCGCACTCGCTTTAGGATTCTTTCCTATTGCACTGAAATACATCAAATTCAACCTTTTGGGTCGAGGATTTTACATCCGAAACCGCATTGCTTTAGGATTCTTTCCCTATTGCGATGAAATACATCAAAATCAAACTTCGAGGTTAAGGATTTTACATCCAATACCGCATTACTCCGAGATCTCTTCTCATTGCAATGATTCAATCCAATCAATTCAATTTTCTTTCGAGGTCGAAGATGTTACATCCAAAACCTCGTAATTCCAATTTTCATTTCAAATCAAATCCCTCAAATTAATTTCGACAAAACTTCAATCTAAATTTAAAAACTCCAAGTCAAATCTAAACTCACACATCAAAACTTAAATTGAAATAAAATAAAATCTAAATCGAAATTCCCCGTGTCATGTGATTTGGGATTCACCTCCTTTTCCTTTCCCGCCGAGAGTTCGAGAATCTCCGATTTCGTAGATATACTTGCTACTCCCCAGACGAAAACTCCTCTATTTCATCCTAAGTTTGTCACTTGGATGTTTGTGTTGGTTTTGTTGATCGCTTCGGTCAACGCCAATACGCGCGGTGTGCTCCGTTAGCTCACCACACCTATCGGGGGTCCATTTGTTGACCTCATTTTCGATGAGATCTTCTCTTCTTCTCTTTAGTACTTGTGGATCTAGCCTTAGGCTTTTCCTTCGACTATCTTAGAGAACTAGAATCGGGACCCACCTTTTAGAGTTTCAAACCACTTCTTAACTCCCCGCAAACTCCACAAACTTCGACCGTAGACCCCTAATCACCTAGAGGGTTGAAATCGATGTGGAAGTTTAAAGGATGAGTTCCTATAGGACTCTTTGGCCTTAGGACTGCCCTGGGTGGCCTGGTCTGGTGAGGGGCTGACTTACACACACACTACACTTACACACTACACTTCCACATACCTCCTAAAACCACACCCATACCCAACTTGACCTCCTGACTCATGTAGGTGATTCACATGGATGGTCCTTAACCCCTAAGCCCTCGCTAAGAGGGTTAGTGAACAACACAGTCGAATGCCTCAAATGAGTCCCTTCATGGCTCACATGGGCTTCGACATGGCTTCATGGCTCAACCAAAATGACTTCTTTCCACTTACATCCACCCAATCTTCAATTTTCCAAATTTTCAATTTTTGACCCCCGGACCCTACACCCGCTTAACCTACCCAAAACCCCCCGAAATTACCCAAATTTCTCAAAATTTCCAAATTATCCAAAAATTCTCCAAAATCATTCCCAAACATTTCCACATCACTTAAGTTGATCATCCATACCCAAAAATACCAAAAATTCCAAGAAAACCTCCCAATACCCTCCAAATACCCAAAATACCCTCTCGACCTCAAAAATCCAAAAATTCAGAAAATTCCCGTAAAATTCCAAAAAATCCCAAATATTCCCAATTTCATTTTGTCCAACTACACCATGGGCCAATTTTGTCAATTTACCCTACTTTTGTCAAAACCCCCAATTTGACCCATTTTAAAGCTTTAAGGTAATTTTAAAATTAAAAAAAATGTATTTTCTAGCATTTTCACTAAAATAATTATAATAAATCATAGAAAAATCAGAAAATTGCAAAATTTGCTTCTCTGATTTCCTTGATATCAGAGAGATTTTTGAAAAATATAAAATTCATTTTTCAACATTTATTTTATTTTTAAATTAATTAACACTCCAAAACTTAAAATAATTATAATAAAAATAATATAATTTAAAAAATCACCAAAATTGGTCCAAGTGATCCTCTGGTCATTAGGAATGTCTCCTAATTTTCTTAAGGACAGAAACTTTCCCTTGGTCATGTTATTAAATTTTTCTTGAAAATCTCTATTTTCTACCAAAAATAATTATATAAATAAATTAAATACAGTAAAAATCACATTTTCTCCTCTCATGTCTTTATTGACATATGAGTGAAATTACATAAAAATTTCAAGTTCATTTGAGTTCAATTTAGTGAGTTATGAAATTATTAAGCTTAAAGGGTAAAGTGGTAATTAAAAATTTTAATTAAAACTTTAGGTTTAATAAAAAATTAACAAGTAAAATATTTGATCCTAATCTGATTTGGATGATTGAAATTTAAATGATTAAAGGGTAGAAACCCATTAAGCAATTTTAAAATGATTAAACTTTAATTAAATAATGGATTAAATTTGGAAGAATAATAAAATTGGAATTATTAAAATAGGGATATTATTAGGAAGAGATTTATTCTTTAATTTAAAAGTCCCTAAATTAATTATCTAATTAATTATCTCAATTCTTAATTAAAATGATAACTCAAATTTAAAATATTAAAGGACTTAATCATTAAACTAAAATTAAATTATTAAACTCTTTTAAAAATTTCAATTAAAATTAAAAATAAAATTAAATTAAAATTAAATTAAATTAAATAGATTAAATTAAATTAAATTAAATTAAATTAAGATTAAAAAATTAAATTAAATTAAAGATTTAATTAAATTAAATTAAATCAAATTAAATTAAATTAAACAAATTAAATTAAATTAAATTAAATTAAATTAAATAATTAAATTAAATTAAATTAAATTAAATCAAATTAAATTAAATTAAATTAAATCAAATTAAAACTAAATCAAATCAAATTTATTAAACATCAAATCAAATTAAATTGAACTACATTGAATTAAATTAAATTAAAACTCAATTAAATTAAATTAAATTAAATTAAATATAACATCACCTAAGACATAAAGAAATTAAATATAAAGCAACTTGAACACTATTCCAAATTTAAACTCATTAATTGAAATTAAACTAAATCACAAACCATCTGAACACCAATTTACCCTCAAATGCTTTAGTCATCATAACTCCTAAATGAATATTAAATGAAATGTTACTTCACTCATAGGATATTCAAATGTCCTAGTTCACTCGAGCAAGTTAACAAAACTTGAATTCCTGGACGATTAATTCATTTGTATAATCAAATTCATTTGGACTTAAAACAATCCTAGAAATATTGAAAAGATGTTTAAGATTTGTCTTAAGCACTTCCTCGATATGATAGGATGTTCATAAGAACAATCGAACTTCATTATTCTTCGATGAAGAAAATCGTCCTCAAACCAAAACACAAAGACCTAGACGTCATAGGAAATGACTAGCTATAGGATTAGGAATTTGGTAGAAAACCATAACCCTTACCTTAGCTTTACCTAGGAACTTGCTTAAATATTCTAATTGTGTTTTAAGTGCAGCTTCGGATGACGGGAAGACCCTCCAGGTACGCTTTTATTTTATTGCAATCTACTTTCTTGCAATTTACCTTCTTGCAATTTATTTAACCGAATCGCACTTACTTTTCTTGCATGATAAACAACTCGTTGCATGAAAACCCACACCTTTAGGATAGCCCCCTAAAACTCGAAACCAAAACTAAGTTAAAAGTCATTGCAAGATAAAATTCACCGCCACAACATTTCAAAATATAAAACAACTCAAAATTTAATCACAAACGTAACACAAAACTACAATTACAACTAAATTAAAACGTCCTGTTGGATGATCGGGAATACCTCGGATGATGTAACCTACGTGTTGCTAACGGGATTTCCCACGGTCTAAATGAAAGTGTGGAACTCATTCAGTTGAGTTTAGCAAATTCATCTGGACTAAGTGAACCCGATAAAAATAATGATGCCGGAAGGATGGAACCGTGGGATCTTAACCGGTGTCGTTATAATCAACTTTAAGATTTGTTTTAATTAAAACACAAAAACACTTGGAAATTAAGACTCTCTAAACCAAAACACTTTTCTCATCCTCTCGATTTATGATTTCTAAAACTAAACCTCTCGCAACAACAAGGAGCTCTGAGCATGGTGGGCAAGCACGGCCATCGTCATCGCAGAAACCCGAATCTACATCAAGCAAAACTTTCCTAGAACTAAATAACAAAGCCATAGGACTTCGAGGTAGTTTCGCTTAGTGCAACATAAATCCTCAACCTTTTGTTGGCATTTGCGACCGCAAATTAAGCCCTAACCGGTCTTAGGATTCCGAGGTAGTCGTCCGGTACGACAATAAACCCTCACATCTTCGAGGCTATTTCGTATGATTCTATCATATAAATATAAGTCCTAATTAATTAAAATTGGCAAAATCAAAACATTTAAATAAATATTAGGACTTTCTTAAATCCAAGCCAAACAATAGGATAGTCGGGAAATTACCGAAGTTCACTTCGAATCCGTGATTTCTCCTACTTTTCTTCCTTTGGATTCCCAAAATAAAATGTTCCAAATTTGATCCGTTCCCTATTGAAATTCCAAAATTCAATCCTCGAAAAACTTAAACTTTGAAATCCTCGAGAGTGAATTATTGATTATTATCGAGAGTTTTCTTAGGTGATTCCCATCACTTAAGATGTAATTAACTATGGGGCTTGCCCTTATAGGGAATTTTTAAGAACCTGTGTAATATAAACCCTGTTTAATGTTTTCATATTAAGCAGGGGAATTTTGTCGGCTTATAAAATTGGTTCGCAGACCAAACGGATGTCACAAATCTTCTAGTTTATTTAATCGAGCCCCACCGTCAAGCAGTGTGTCTATCCTTAGGGATAGATACACGGTTTGTGGTGCGGTGCTCGTTTATATAAACTACTTGGGATGTGAGATCGGTTTAATCTCATATCTTAAAACCTTCAAATTTAGAATTATTTTCAAAATCAAATACTACTTTTCAAATTATTTATTTTAATTAAATTAAAAATTCGTCGACAACTTTTGTAGGCGACCCCTCTTCAAAACACAACACACGACCTAAAAATATGCCGACAATTCTATATGTGTTTTAGGTGTGCTCGAGTCTTGTTTTAGTGTCTTGAATATCTTATGTGTGTATTTGCTTAAATTGTTCAATGTGTGTTATTGAATTTGAATGTTTGCTTTGTTCTTGTTTGTGTTATTTATAAAACGATGAACCTTGATACAAGTCTTGTACTGAAGATTGTTGAATTTGGAATGGATATTAGGATTTTGAATTGTAGAATTTGGATACATTTATGTGGATCGATACTATCATTTTAAATTGATTGTGAAAATATTTGGAGGTTATAAAATGGATAAATACTCTCATAAGAGTAATTAGAAGTTAAATTTGATAAGATTTGGTGGAATATATTTAATTTAAATCGAATTTTTGGAAAGGCGAGCTCTAGCGCCTAGGCGCCGAACTCGGTGCCTAGGCGCTCGGTTCGACTCGAACCCGAAAACTCATCTTCTTAAACCTCCCCCACGCCATTTTTGAAGCCTAAGCTTCCTTCTCCACAGTATTTCGTGAAAATACCACTTAGAGATCCCATTTAGAGCCGGATTTTCAAGTTTTTGAGCTTGAAATCACCCGATTTCTTCATCTCGAGGTCAGATCTACATTCTAAACTCATTATTTTTTATTTTCACCATGGATTTTGCTCTCATTTAGAAAAACTAAAATTTTGAGAAAAGTTTTGATTTTTTATGGTTAAATCTATGAATTTTTAAGCCTTTTCAAGTTTGAAAAGCTTAAATTAGTTTATTTTCCTAAATCCATTAAATTTATTTTGTGTTTCTATTTTCATGTTTAGATGACACCAAAATCTAAGCAAGTAAAGGAACGAGAAATTTTTGATCGTAGCAAGTTCTTCACTGCTGCTGCACACTTCCGATACAATGATTTTACTATGACTCAGAAATTTATCTCAGAGTGAAGTTTTTATAATCCTAGAGGAAGAATTGAGGAAACAATTGTTGTGCTCAACTGGCAATGATTCTGCTATTTCACTGTTGTTGCCGTTATCCCGGTTGTTAGAGAATTTTATGCTAATTTCGTGGATGCGGAGGAATACGAGATTTTTGTTCGATGAGTTGGAGTAGTATTCACTCCTGAACGCATCAACATTTTCTATGGTTTGTTGCCAAACATAGAGAGTTATTACTCAGGATTATCTCCATTTGAGGGAAATTTGGATATGATCATTGCCTACTTGACTGATAGTACTGGAGCCTAGAAGACTCGGAATGGAAAAAGGGTAAATTTTTCATCTTCTAAGCTTAATGGTGTTTCCAAGGCATGACACTAATTTGATTTTGCTTGTCTCCTTCCATCTAATCATCTGAGCAAAGTTACCAAAGATAGAGTTATTCTTAACTACTGCATTCAAGAGAGGAAGTCTATTGATGTAGGGAGTATTATTTATGATTCTGTGGAGGCTACTGCTCGTTCTAGCACTTTTATTGGACTTGGTTTTCCATCTCTGATCTATTCTCTATGTCAAAGTGCTGGAGTAATGTTGACCTCATTTTTGATGAGGTCTTCTCTTCTTCTCTTTAGTACTTAGGATCTAGCCTTAGGCTTTTCTTTTGACTATCTTAGAGGACTAGAATTGGGACCCACCTTTTAGAAATTCAAACCACTTCTTAACTCCCCGCAAACTCCACAAACTTGACTATAGACCCCTAATCACCTAGAGAGTTGAAATCAAATGTGGAAGTTTAAGGATGAGTTCCTATAGGATTCTTTGGCCTCAGGATCGCCCCGGGTGGCCCGGTCCGGTGAAGGGGCTGACTTACACACACACTACACTTATACACTACACTTTCACACACTTCCTAAAACACACCCATACCCAACTTGACCTCCCGACTCATGTAGGTGATTCACATGGATGGTCCTTAACCCCTTAGCCTTTGCCAAGAGGGTTAGGAACAACATAGTTGAATGCCTCAAATGAGTCCCTTCATGGCTCATGTGGGCTTGATATGGCTTCATGGCTCAACCAAAATGATTTCACTCCACTTACATCCACCCAATCTTCAATTTCCCAAATTTTCAATTTTTGACCCCCGGGACCCTACACCCGCCTAGCCTACCCAAAACCCTTGAAATTAACCAAATTTTTCGAAATTTCCTAAATCACCCAAAATTCTTCAAATCTGATCTTAAACATTTCCACATTACTCAAATTGATCATCCATACCCAAAAATACCAAAAATTCCAAGAAAACCTCCCAATACCCTCCAAATACCCAAAATACCCTCTTCGACCAAAAAATCCAAAAATTCAGAAAATTCCCAGAAAATTCCAGAAAATCCCAAATATTTCCAATTTCATTTTGTCCAACTACACCATGGGCCAATTTTGTCAATTTACCCTACTTTTGTCAAAACCCCCAATTTGACCCATTTTAACCCAAAGTGAACCCAATGTCAAACCAAACCTACCCAATTGACCCAAATTCTGGTCCAATTCAGTTCTAAACTTCAATTCAACATTCCCAACACCAATCTAGACCAAATCCAAGTCCAATTTGATTGATATTTGGGTCCAATTTCACTTTTGGCCTTAAAGCCCAATTTGGACCCATGACCCAAACCTAACCCAAACTCACCCAATTCAACTCCAATTAACCCCAAACCTTTTCTAAATCTTCCTTAACATTCCCAAAAATAAAACACTAACTTGATTTGCCCAAAATTTAGACCCAAATCCCACTCAAATTCAACCCAAAAGCTAAAAGGCCCAATTTTGACCTAAACTCAAACCTAACTCAAATGGGCCCAAACCCCAAAATCAAAGCCCAACCAAAGGTAAAACCTCTTTGAAACACTCCCATAAACATTTCTCAACATTGATTTTACATCAATTTCAACCCTAACCCAACATTGGCCCAACTTGGCCCACTTGGACCTATATTGGCCCATTCACCAAAAGAGCCCAAATTCAACCCAATTCAAACCCAAATCACTCCCAATTTGCTTCAAGTCACTCATGATACATCCATGAGCTAAACCCAACAATTATTTAGCCCAACCTCTTTACAAAATTTCATCCAAAAATCCATTTTAAAATCCAAAAGCCCACTTTCCTAAACCATCTTAAAAGCCCATCTAAAACCATTTCAAAAGGCCCAAAATCTACCCTAAAGCCCACATGACATCTCCATTTGCCATCCACTTAATTAAAGCCATTACCTAAGTCCTAAATTCATCATCAAATAATTCCAAATCAAGTTTCATACAAATTTCCATCAAATTACCAAAAATTCCTAAAATCCATTTTCATGAAATCGACCAAACTTTTTGCCAAGCCAAAGGTGAGCCATGAAGCCATGCATGAGCCACATGTGAGCCATGAGAGCTTTGGACACTCCACCATGCCATATCGGGTAAGAAGAGGGAGGGCTTTCCTTAATCCCTAAAGCTCATTAGCCTTAATCATGTTTCACCTAAACTTAAATTTAATCCAAATATATTTGGATGGAGACTTCTCCATGCCAAACCAAACTCGATCCCTTTGATCCCCCACAAGATCCAAAGCCACCTCGAGGGGTGCACCAAGCCCAAATGGGTGGGTTGACCCATTTAGACTCAAAATTAGCTCCTCCCCCATTCCATCTAAATCAAACCCTTTACACATGTCAAACCTCAATTGAATGCACCAAACCCCGCACCCGACCCACCCGAACAAGATGGTCACCAATGCCCGGCCGGCCACCACTGTGCCGCCGAAAACACCATGGCCGAGAGCTCACATGTGAGCCCAACTTGGAATTCTCACCGCCGAGCCGCCCCATCCCCGCTGGCCATTGGAGCTGTTCTTCTCTTGCCAAGAGCAGCTCGATCCCAAGCCCTAACTCTCCCCGGAGGCCCTCCACCCTCTCCTATTTAAACTCCACCCCTCACGGCCAAGAGAGGAGAGTTGCACGAACCTTGCCGAAACTCGCCAAAATTGTTCCAAACCTTCTCCACCCTGTAGAGCAACTTGATCCCCGTATCAATTTGCCCTAATCCCCACCGACAAAACCCAATTTCTCGACCGAAATTCCACCCAAAACCAGGACACTTCTCCACAGCCGAGCCAATCCCCAAATTGATTGGTTCTACACCTTCACCGTACCAAGGGAAGGTGTCCACCAAGAAAAGCCCCATCTCCAGTGCCACCCAATTGCTCCAGCTCTCCAAGCTTTGTGATCGGGCTTGGTCGAAATCACACCTAGACAATTCACTGCACTCAGAGACTTCATCCGGAGCTTGCTGGGATCCAATCGAAGGTGCAACAACTCTCGCATCGAAGCCACACTTCTCCGAGCAAAGGTATGAGCTAATTCTTCATCCCGAGCTTCCGGAGATTCTCCATTTCAAATGCTTTAATTTCAATGCATGATAGCCGTATAGATGTGTTCGTCTCTTCAAGACGAATCCATAGAGCATAAGAACATGAAAATCCATCGAGTATCGAGCGAGATATTGTGGATTTAGTGTGGACGGCTCTCGGCGAGGACACTGGGGACGATGAACGGATGCCGTTCATTTAATACACGCGCGGACGGACGCGCCGTGATCGCGTCGGATCGAAGACGGAACGATACAACGGGCCCCGGAGCGCCGAGTCGATGGCGGCGTCGAACGGGAGCGCGCCACGCGGCGTTTCGGAGCCGCCGAGGTCGACGCGGCGCCGCGTGGATAAATAGAAAATTAGGGTATTTTTTGATTTATTTAATTCCCTAAACTTCAAAAATTCATAACTTTGTGTAGAAAAATCGAAAAATAAAATAAAAATACCCTCTCGCTTCAGTGGAACGTAGGAGAATAATGTGGAAAAGAAATCATTTAATTTCATCAAGTATTTTATTTTTTATGATTTATTTACTCTCTGCATACTTTTAATTCTCCATGCATGTATACAATTCACCATGGCATGAGACCATAGGGCTTTTGAAGCCTCTGAATTTGGGAACATTCCCTGAATTTTCCAAAGTCGAGGCCATCCCTATGAAAAGTTATTGATTTTTCAAATTCATGTTACCGTTTTGAGTATTTTAATTCCAATAAATAGCATGTTGTGAAATAAATTCTAGGAAAATTTGGTGATGTTCCTTATGACCGCAGGACCCTAGAAAAATAGGTTTTGAGTTAGTTCATTTAAAACAAATTCCTAATCGGCTTAAACACTCAAAATAGTCTCTAATTAATTAGAGCTAACCATACATCAAATTGACTTGAAATCAATTCTCCACTAATCTTTAGGATCAGAGGAACCGACCATAAAAATTTGAGGTCAATTGGACTTGGTTAACCCCACTAATTGGGTTGATTAAGCCACTTAGTCATTTTAAACTTTAAAAATTCATAACTTTCAAAATACCTTTCAAAAATTCACCAAATTGGTTTTGGAGCCTCTCTGATATTAGGGGAATCTAAGAAAATTAAAATTTCAATTTTCTAAAAAAGTTGATTTTTAATATTATTTTAATATTTTTAATAATTAAAAAATAATAAAAATTACAAAAATAATAAAATTCACCAAAATGTCAAATTTTGAATTTTAATCACTTAGGAACAAACCCCATATTTTTCTTAGGTATATTTTATGAGATATTAAATTTTAAAGCTCTAAGGTAATTTTAAAATTAAAAAATGTATTTTCTAGCATTTTCACTAAAATAATTATAATAAATCATAGAAAAATCAGAAAATTGTAAAATTTGATTCTCTAATTTCCTTGATATCAGAAAGATTTTTGAAAAATATAAAATTCATTTTTCAACATTTATTTTATTTTTAAATTAATTAACACTCCAAAATTTAAAATAATTTTAATAAAAATAATATAATTCAAAAAATCACCAAAATTGGTCCAAGTGGTCCTCTGGTCATTAGGAATGTCCCCTAATTTTCTTAAGGATAGAAACTTTCCCTTGGT
>JAKZJZ010002354.1:0-17516 GCA_022702705.1 Papilionanthe hookeriana x Papilionanthe teres
AATAAGTAATATTAATCGGGCGTAAGTGGAGATTTTAGAGTGACATGCTAAAATCCTCCAATTCTGTCATATCGTTTGGGTGCTGATGTCTAACTGTAATCCCAGCCCTTTGAGTGAGAGGACGTGAGAGCACTGGGTGACATAGCCTGGCTTTAAAATCAATAATAAACATGAGATCAATGTTCTATGCCTGGCCAAAAGAAATAGGTATACTTCTATTCAACAACATATTAAAACTAATTATAATTATCATTTGCTAAGCCTTGAATATATTATCAGTATATTGGTGACAGATAAACATTTGTTTAATGATTATTATCTAGTCCGTAAAACAATGAGACGTATCCAGAGACTCCATTAAACCTATATTACTTGAACGATACATATACTGCTTATGTATACGTTAATAGATTAACATATTTAATTGCTAGTAAAAATTGCATTTGAACGAGATCAATCATCTTTTTAGGTTGAAGAATTATTTCATAGATTTTAGAAAGTTGAAAGTTACCACTGATGCTCCCTTGGTGAATTCTCATTTTTAGTTTCGTCATATACAGCAACCAGAGAATATTCAATTTCTGCTTCTCATATCTAGTAATAAAATCCACAAGGTCGCCTTTATAGCCATCTTTCGCTCACAGGATAAGTGATGCTTTGCTCCTATTCTCATCTTTGAATTGATAAACTGTGCATAACCAAAAAAAAAAAAAAAAAAAAAATCATTGTACTTCTGATTTCGGTTACATTATTGCTGCCAAATAAATGTATAGTATCTTCGGGAGAAATAATTTTGTATTCTATTATGTTGCGCAGGAATTCATCTACTTGCATGCTAATCCTATTCTTTCTTAGTTGTGAGAATGGTGGAAATTTGAGATGGAGGAATGGGGATTGGCGTGAATCCTTAACCTATTTTGTATTAGTTGTCACGATATCTATGAACAGATGATTAGCATTCAAATTGCTAAGGTTATGTGCTCTGCTGTGTGCTAACTTGCTCGTGCATTATTTATATCTATGAACAGACTTCTAGAGACTGATGATGATAATTGGTTAGAAAACTTGAAATTTGGGTCTCCAGTAAATGATGGATGGTAAGACTGTATTCGTTTGGCAAGGAATGGCGCAAGTAGTCAATGAATTTTGGAAACTGAATCTGTTGTATTATTTTGAATTTTAATATTTTATCAAATTTTAGGAATCTCGTAAAAGTTGTGGTTATTTTATTAAAAATAAATTAATATTGAACCAACATATACAAAATAAAGAAATTTATAAATGAAGTGCATTGCAATATAAAATATGACTTCTTTGTTTTGGAAACCTGTTGGCAATAAAGAATTACTCTATATTTTGTATTTTTTTTTTATTTACATGAATTTGATCATTCGCAGCTGCACTAAAAAAACTTAGCCGATGTTTTTTATTCGAAAAGACATCTATGAGAATTAGTCTGGAATAATTATTAACTTTGCCTGGAATTCATTATTGGAGAGGACTTCAAATATTAATCCCTCGTCAATGAAAGCTAAATAATTATTACAAAATTCAAATGTATAGTCATTTGACGAAGGTAGGCCTGCGTATGGGGTACCTAAAGATTTAGCGTCTGGATGAAGAAATTTCTGGGATTATTACGAATTCCTGAACTCACTGGGGACTGCATGTTTCTCGCTGTTTTAAGGGTTTAAGAAGCAATTTGCTGCTCCTACAGCGAGGATTCAAAATGTTGCTGTAATTTACGAACCTAGAATGCAATCTCAACAGCTATACAAGTTAAGAATTCTGTTAGAATAATATTTTCGAATGATTAGTTCGTTAGGGCTGTTGACATAGCAACCAAAACATTGCTATTTACAAACAGGACACACTCTTTCATCCATTTTTTAAATTCACCCAAATATCAAAATTCATGATAAATTCCCAATCAATATTTTTCATTTTTTTATCAAATTCTCAATGATTTAATCATGACATTAGTAAATACATCAATTTGGTAGTTCAAAAATATTATCTGGGTGTTAGATTTTATAAATAATATTGTTTTGGGTGTTTTGTATGAAATTATTACCAAAATTTGAAGAAAGGGTAGTGGTCAAGCCACAATACTCTAAATTTTATTTGAAATAAAGTGTCAAATTTACTGCATGTTATAATCTATTGCTTGATTTGGTAATTCTTAATGGTTTGATAGTTGCACGAGGTTTATGACCTCAGATTTATATTTATATTGATTTAATTTTCTATTGAGTCACACAATTAAACGCAGTATACGTATCGCACTGAAGTAATACGGGGTTCGAGTGAGTCGCGGATATCGATCCTGAGGGAGAGCTATTAATTTTATGGTGTAAGACAGAAATCACTTCTCGAATTACAACACAATTACAAGTAATTTCAATTCTTAAAATAAAGACAATAGTTGTAGTTACTACTTCTACTAAAGTACGTTCTAACTTTCTAGCAAGTTAAACTAACACGACTAAATTTATAACAAAGTTCAATTGTAAGAAAAAATTTTCCTCCTCCAATTATAATATGATGATTTTGTGGCATAGATTAGTTATACAAATGCATTGTGCCAAATATGAGCATTCTGTGCTTACCCTTTTCAGCAGCATAAAGAACGTTGA
Source organism: Papilionanthe hookeriana x Papilionanthe teres (assembly GCA_022702705.1). NCBI lineage: Eukaryota > Viridiplantae > Streptophyta > Magnoliopsida > Asparagales > Orchidaceae > Papilionanthe > Papilionanthe hookeriana x Papilionanthe teres. The sequence goes on from JAKZJZ010002354.1 coordinate 2,637, forward strand.
CAAATCTTAAGTTTAGTCCCCGAATCCAGTGGATTAGGTGAGAAGATGCTTGGTTCTCACTCCACGAGCTCCGCACTTTTCTTCCACGGAAACTAACTTTCGCTTTGGTTTCGAACCCTAGGACCAATTGAGGATTTCGACTCGTCACTCTGAAATCTCGATTCAACTGACCATCGAAGTATATTTTAATATTTATTTGCAATCGACCCACGTGAACTACATCCTCGTTCATGGACATTAAATGTGTCCTTCGACTTTTATTATGGAACTTCATGAATCCTTTCGGAGCGTATGTTTCTCAACGAGTTTTAACGATTTAATTGGCCGGATCAAAAAGTAAATGAAGTTTGAAGTGAAAAGGTCATCACAAATTCTTCGTAATAAATCGACACATCGTTTCAGTATCCATGACGTCAATACATCACATGAAAAGGATACATGAAAAGGAGGAAGACAAAGAAATATACTCAAGACTCGTCAGGGAAAATATGATAAAGCATAGATTTTATATATAAAAGCAACATCATGCAAACAAAGAAAGAAAAGACAAACTTATCTCGAAACTCTTCCCAGAGCGAATCTCAAGGAATTCCTTTGACTACTTTTCTTTCTTCACAACAACACACAATTCGCTTTTTAGATAAGTAAGGAAGAAGAAATCTAGCACTTTCCCTCTCCTCTTACACTTCTTAGAAGAGAACACACAAAACCTAGATTTTCTCAACAAAATGAAAAGACACTCACTCTTCACTCTCTTTACACTCTAAACTCTCTCCCCTCTCTAAATTTGGCTCCAAAGTAGTTTAAATTCGGCCATAACTGATTTCCGAAGAGATTCTTCAAGCAACCCTCCAAAATCTGACCAAATACATTGAATCTAGTTTGAATTCGGGATAAGGCGTGGCCCGGCGCAAGATAGGGCACTGTTCGGCGCTATTTTCCGCCTTTTGTCCAATATCTTTGTAAATTGTCGTGGTCCGACACTAGTGACATCGCCGTTCAGCGCTAGTTCAATAAAATGCACTTTTGCCCCATTTTGCTCCAAATTTGCTCCTTTTTGCTTTCTTTTGCTTCAAATGCCTAAAATTATTTTACTTGCATGAAATCATGAAAAACACATTTCTTTAAAGTGCAATATCATTAAAAACAGGTATGAAATGGACAGTAAAAAACTATCAAATTTTCAGTGGATCAAGATCCATAAAACTTAACTATTACTTGTCCTCAAGTAATTTTAGTTAATACATAAAATAATGATCCACTGTAATGAACTTCTTTCTTGAATACCATAATTTAGATTTAGATAAGTACAATAGTAAAATTTTCAGAAAGATCTTTGAATAATTCAAGTAAATTCTGCCGGTGTAAGACTATCTAGTAATTAAGTCTAAGAGTTCTAGCCTTCTATTCATTTAAAAAATGATTGTAGATTGTCCTATTAAGACACTTAAAAGGATTACATGAAAGAAGTTTATGAGAACACTACTAGTAAAGATGCTAATTCATACATATAAGTTTAGGAAAGTAATTAAGTTTTTCCCTTTAAGTAGGTCCAAGTGAAGCCAATTTTTAATTAGACATCTCCTCAAGCTTCTCCTCACTTTTCTTTCTTTTCTTTTCTTTTCTTCTTTTTTTTTTATTTTCATTTGTTTTTTTTTGTTCAAGTGAGGATTCTTATATGTCTGGATAGCGCTTTAATAATTTTGAACTTCATCCTTCTCACACTAAATTTGAAACTTACCACGAATCCTTTGCCACTATAGGCATTTCTTTAGCTTAATATTGATTCATCGTAGAGTCTCGATCATTTTACATACATAAAGTTTCAAGATTCTTAATTCTCCAAATATACTGATTTTCTTATTTTGAATAGTTGATTTATAGTCCTATTCTCTTATAGCAAATACCTTAGCTGCAAAATTACTTTTCGATGCAAATACTTTCATTCAATTTTATGAAATACTTAAATAAAATCAAAATACGGTTATACGAAATTGAGTTACGTACAGGATCATGTTAATTATTTTGAAAATACTTTCAAATGAGAATAATTAACAGTTAATTCTTTCCCTTCCCAAACTTAAATTTTTGAATATCAATATAATTAACATGGGAAAAAAGAAAAGATATAAACATATAGAACTCATACCTTAGTATGTTAGGATTTTCATACCTTTTAGTTTAAGCAGGTTTTTCTTCATAAAGTAGAATAGTAGGCCTGAAATAATTAAGGGCATTTCTATACACAAATATGAGTTAGAAATTTGCAAGGGAAGAAGTTAAAAAAAAACATAAAACATCAACTATGCACACAACATTAACATCCAACTGTTACTATCACAGAATAAACAAATAAACTAAACACATGTAAATTCTACTATCAAATCACATATATCAGAATTAAGCATAAAGTTTGCTACAAACACAACCAAATACAAATAACATCACATATACCAATCCGAGAGAGTCTCAGGTACATCACATATACAAAATACAAATACAAAATACAAATACAAAATAAAATGAAAATAAAACTACATAAACTACCAATCATCTGCAGGAGCTCCATCATCATTAGGTTCTTCAGGCTGGTATGGAGTGTACTCAGGGTAAGTAGGAAATACAACACTAGTATCTCCCCTGAAAAATCACATATGTGCGTTATGATAAGCTATCTCATATTCTCGCCACCGCACTTGATAATCATCATTTATCTTATTTCTTGCTTCTAGTCCCTCTACTATGGTGTTCAACCTTTCTAACTGATCCATAACATCATGCAGAATAGATTCCCTAGATGTAAACGATCTCTCATGACTAGAAGAAGGTTCATCAGCCTTCTTACTCCATTTCCATACTACATGGGCTTCATAGGTTTTCAGATTTAGTTTACTAATGAGCTTCAGGGGATGAACTACCTCATCATTATCTTCAGTTGCTACACCTGACTGAATGCACAAGGCATGAATTAGGCAGGGGTGTCCTGATGCACAAAAAATATATACTCTTTTAGCTATATGTTTTTACCTATTTTTGGTGATATTGCACTTTAAAGGAAGGTATTTTTCATGATTTGTTACAGGTATGATGATTATAGGTGATTGGAGCGAAAAGATGCAAAAAAGAACGAATTTGGAGCAAAATAGAGCAATTTGGAGGAAAACAACTTCGCACCGCTGACGCCAGAATGGGCCCTGCCGGCGACTTCAGCAATTATTGGCAGGATAGGGCGCCGCTGGCGCCGCCGGCGCCCTATGTCATTTCATTTCAAATTGAAGAGTTTTGGCAGATTTTTGAAGGGGTGCTTGAAGAAACTCTTGGGAAATTCATTCCTAACATTAAATTAAGTGTTCAAGATGAAAATGAATAGGAGGATTGCTGTAGAGAGTGTAAGGAAAGCGTGAGTGAGAGTTAGGGTTTGTGATTTTAAGAGAGATTCTTCTCTAAGGAGGGGAGAAGAGGGAGCAAAGTGAGAGATTGCTTCTTCATCTTTGTTCAAGGAGATAATCGAGTGTTGCAAGGAATAGAAAAGGAATCAAGGGAACTTGGAAGGAATTTGCTTGGGGAAGAGAAGGAGATAAGTTGTATTTACGATTGTGGTTGGTATGACTCTTCTTTTATATATAAAATCCATGTGTTCTTATATATTCTCCATGATTTGTGAGTAGTTTCCTTTGCCTTTCTTCTTTCATAAAGTAGTGATGATGTGGTAATGTGGAATTGATGTGCCCTTAAAGTGTTATAAAAGTTGTGATGTTTTTTTCATTTGAAACTTAATTTACTTTTCAATTCGGCCAATTGAATTATTAAAATATGTTGAGGAACATTAATTCCAAAAGAATTGAATGCTCTACAACAAGAATGAATAGATAGAGCTTCAGGATTAGACAACCTTTCGAATACAAAGACTCTCTTTCGGGGAGCCTCTACAGCAGTCTTTGTGGCCTCAGCGGGTTTCATTCTATGCATGGGCTGGTGAGCACGACGTGCAGATATTTCAGCAACATGAGGTCTCGTGGGATGACCTCGGGCAGACATTGTGAGAAGTACACATGGTGGACAAACAACTAAGTAAGTGATAAGAAATAAAGAGAGAAAACTCAACTACCATTCCCCTTCCAAACAAAGAAGATATTGGACTTTCAATCAAGTGAGTTCAGAGCTGACTGACCAAACCAAAGCTTCTCCTTCGATCCCTTGAAACCGAGAAAGTCTTCCTTCCCTTCCGCAAGAGCTGATCTTGCAAACAGGGGATCTAAATGAATTGCATAGTTCATGGGGATTAAGTGAAAAATAAATAGAGAAATGAGTTTTGATGGACTTTAATTGGGGGTTTCATGGTGACAGAATGGGATCCCCAGTTTGGTCTTAAGATTGGTAACTAAAGCCTATGGTTAGCACTTCGGGTGAAGGGTGAGTGGGAGCTACTGTAGTGAGAGTCGGTATCGTCGGCCCTAGCCTTAGATTTAGTGACTAAGCCTAAGATATGATAATGTTCTTTACATGCTTGGAAGAGGAGGTACTCTTTTAAGGGTAAAGAAACGAATATGCTCCTATTTGGCACAATACTAAAATTTACCATTCTTCATCATCCACACATCATAATCTTTATGCGAGAAAGGAAGACACTTTCCGCGTAGAAGTATCTTATAAATCGCGTAAGTTAGTGTGTGTTAGTTAAAGAGTTTAGTAAGTAGAAATAATTGTAGTAGCTTTTATTATTACCGTACTTTGCATTAACTAGTTATAGTACGGTTGAGCGATTGTTACAATTGGTATTGGATTTTAGTCTTTATATTATACGAGTTTGAAGAACGTTTTCCCTCACTGTGGGATTGATAATAAGGACTCCATTAGAACATCGTATTACTTAATACGATACGTATACTTGCGTTGCATGTGTGACTTTACTAAATCATTATAAATATATAAATGCTGAATTCATAAAGTCTTGCATTTTTAAGCATATAAAGTCGCCGTCAAGTTTTTGGCGCCGTTGCAGGGGAGATAGATAAACGGTACTTATTTATAGATATTGTAGTAACTGAAAACCTTTACTTTGTAGTATATTTGTGTTCTTATTTACTTTTTAGTGTGAATTTATATGCGTAGTAGTGGATCTGTAGGTTTGATTCCTTACGATTCATAGATAGAGTGTACTATTAGACAAATTAGAAAACAACAAAAACAAATTGAAAATTATTGTGAAATGGCGAATAATCAAGAGAATCAGAATCTTTATGTTGGAAATTTGCCAAGACCCTTAAGATATTATGCTAACCCAACAACATATGAAATTCATATAACTATTCGAAATCACGATGTTCTTTGTTAATTCGTTTGAACTTAGACTGCTTATTATCAAAGATGGTACAAAATAATCGATTTGAAGGAACACTTTAATGAAGACCCAATTTACATCTCGCTATTTTTTAGAGCGTGTTCTACTTTTAAATATGACGGAGTGTCGAGTGATCTTTGTGAGACATAGACTTTTTCTTTTTCCTTAAGGGATAAAGGCTAGGCGTGGTTAAACTCGTTAGCACTTTGGATCTATTCGAACTTGGGGAGAATTTTCTCGAAAGTTTCATTAAAATATTTTCCTCTATCAAAAGCTTGCTAAATTAAGAAATGATATTACATCTTTTGGTCGGTTTGAAGGAGAGTCATATATATGAAGCTTGGGAGAGGGTTTAATGATCTTCTTAGGAAGTGTCCGTATCATGCTTTGCCGGATTGGTTAATAATTCGAACTTTTTATAACGGATTAGTGAGATCATTGAGATCGATTATTGATCTTACTTCTTGGTGGATCGTTAATGTCGAAAACCTTTCGATGAAGCATATTCATTGATTGAAGAGATGTACTAATAATTTTTGATAGCCTACGAGCGGGTAAACCACTAGAGAGTAGCTAGTGTTCATGATTCGATATGATAGCTATGATAGTTTCTCGAATAACAACATTTTCTAAGAAAATAGATCGATATGGAATGAATTATTCTCGGCCACCCTCAGGTGTTAGAGGAAAATTCATTTGAATGATACTTGAATCTCGAACACCTTGACCGACCATGATAACGCGGTAATATTCGCTTCAAAAGATGGCCGAAAACTTGACCCAATTTATAAATAGCGGCTAGTGTATAAAATCGAAAATGTTGTGAAATTTTAGAAAATATTTTACACACTTTGGAGTACTTACGCGAGTATACGTATCGTTTCAAGTAATATAGGGTTTTCTTTTATAACCCCGAGTATCGATCCCACGGAAGAAGCGAGGTAAGAAATCCTTTAAGGCTAATTCCGAGTCTATTTCTATAAGGCACTAAATTTGGAATGTCGATTAAAATGAGTTTTCTAATAACTAATCCTAAATTAAATTCTTAAATAAAAAGATAACTTATGGATAAATTGGTTTGGAGAATTTCGAGATATTAAAAATTACCTTTCTCTTGCGATTACATAGATAATGTGTAAGAAAGATATGCTTAGAATTAATGTAGTAGTGCCGAATAGAAGCATTCACTATTCTTTACCCTTTGGTCCGGGCATAAAGAACATTGGCTAATCTATAGATCGGTTCGGGATGTTTTATTAGTAGAATGGGTTAATACTAGGCTCGCACTTACTAGATGTCCGAAGGTGGCTATGGTCGGCCCCTACCGGTGACCCGTTCCCTTTCTATAGATCAAATTATTAGAATTTGGTACTGTCACTCTAAAAACTAATCGATTACGCGCCCGATAAACAATATCTCCATATTTATTTGCACTTCGCATTGAATAACCGCACATGAGGCCTTCGACTGCCGAGGATTCATGTGATATCTACTAGTTAAGAATTCATCTCCTTCAGGTCTCGGAATTCTTCAACGGGTTTTAACGATACAAGTGATCAATTTGTAAAGTAAATGAAGATTCAGTATGAATATCATCACCATAATTTAATAAGAGAATATTTAAGCAAATCTTAATTCCTAAACATGCATCTATTTCATTACAAAATAAAAGTAAATGAAAATAATGACATAAGAAGTAAAAGACTTGATAGAACTATATAATAAATTAAGTTTCAACAAGGAACTTATTTCATTAGTATTCTATTATATTTATGCAACTATCATCACTAGAAGCATCTAATAGATAATTCATCATAAAAATGATTTTCCTACGCATGCCGTTACTTCATATTAAAAGAAAGAGTAAAGGAAATCACTTACGAAACATGGATAATTCACGACGAGAAAACTTGGTTTAAAACAAAGAAAATCCATAGAAAGTGTTTACAACAATTACGAAGAATGAAGAACACAATACTTAGCTTTTTCCTTCGAAAGAAGAAGAAGATCTCTCGACCAAAGTTTCCAGTTGATCCATGCACCGCTCGTACATCCCTTACATAAATATCTCAAAATCCCTCACCAATCTCTCCATAAGATATAGAAATCTACATCTTTATGATTCTAAAATGTCTAAAATGACTAAGGGGAAAGAGAGAGATTATAGGGTGCGATTTTCTCTGAAGGAGTGGACTCCTATTTATAGGCTCCAAGGGTTGCCTTGAGCGCTTTATTCAAAATGTGTCTAAATTCGATGAATTTTACTAGAAGGTGTCTCTAGCGCTGGGCGCCGAATACGGCCCCTAGGCGCGGACACCGTGTCCGGTTCTTCGCACCTCTTCACTTTGGCTCGCACATCTTCATGATTTAAAGCCTGCTCCGATGTGTGCAGATTCATTGTATCACATGTCCATATATTAGGAATAACTTTCGAGGCTTCAAAAGGTGCAGAAACTACTTAAAATCGTCGAAATAACTCCCAAAGTTGTCGAAATCCGCGTCAATAACCGTTTCGGATGATTCGGCGCTGAGGCACCGGATTTTGGCACCTAGGCTGCCACCTGCTTGTGACTCCACGGTTTTGCTCTCGTTTGGCTTCGTTTCGACTCCGTTTCACCCCATTTCGGTTGCGTTGCGTTCCTAACATCTTCACTACAAGATAGACATAAAAACAACCTTTCTTAAAAGTATAATTTCATCCGAAAACATGTAGAGAAATATGAAAGATAGTAAGCATATAAAGACATATTGATATGTCTTAAGTCGAGAAGTTTCTTTCTTCGCTCATTTTGGCTCGAAATTGCATAGTTTTTGCTTCATTTTCTCTAAAATAATATTTTTATACTTGAGAACAAAAATATGCAAAATTACTTTCTTTATAGTGTAATATCTTTAAAAATATGCATAAAGTGAGCATGAAATGAACACTAAAAATAGGTACTTCTTTTTCATGGATCACACCTTATGAAACTTTGAACATGATTAATAGACTTAATAACCCTTATTTGAATTATTATAACTCTGGTTGGAAGAATCACCCAAATTTTAATTGGAATAATAATAATGCTAATGTGAACCCTGATAGGGGCACAGATTCGCATGAACCCGAGTTGGAATAATAACCCACGGTTTAAGGATAAGAAGTTGTCTACGGATGAAATGATTTTGAATATGGGTAACCAGATTACGAAGTTTAAGGTGTTGCGATCAAAAATATTGAAAATCGATTGGGACATATTTTCTGTACGCTTAATAATGGACCTTCTGGAACGCTTCTAGTAATGTGGAGATCGATCGAAAAGATCGAAACAAGGAGCAACTTAAGAGTTATTCAATTAAGGAGTGGAAAAAATTAGAAACTAGAGTGCGGAAAGAAGTTGAAGAAGAGAAGGAGAAGGTGAATATTGAAACGAGTTCGAATAAGATTTATCCGGACACGGAATATCCTCTTAAGCTAGTGAAGATTCTTGTTGGGAAACCGCACTCCTCCATTTCCTCGAAGATTGAAGGCTGAAGAATAGGGATAACGAGATTTGGAAAATTTTTGGAAATCCTTAAGAAGTTAACGATAAATATACCTTTTGTTGAAGCATTAGAACGGATGCTGATTATGCAAAATTTATGAAGGATATTCTTAAAAAAGAAGAGAAAGTTCGCGTGATCGTGAGGCTATTGCACTTAGCGGAGAGTGCGGTTCGATAATTCGGAAAAATCTTCTTGAAAAAACTTAAAGATCATGAGTAGTTTCACTATCCCAGTGTCTTTATAGGTGAAAAGTTTTTTGAAAAGAGACATATGTGATACGGGAGCTAGTATTAACCTTATGCCTTTATCGACATTCGAAAGATTGGGAATTGGAGAAATTTCTCTACATATGTAACTCTTGATTGGCGGTCGTTACATTACTTATCTGAAGGTGGTAGAAGATGTGTTAGTGAAAGTGGATAAATTTATCTTTACTGTAGATTTTATTGTGCTTGATATGGAGGAAGATAAAGAGTTTTGTTATATAATACAAGATTAAAATTATTTCCTGGAAAACTTAAGTCCAGATGGATGGGACCTTTTACTGTAGTGAAAGTTCATTCTTTCGGAGCTGTTGATATCGAGGATCTTAAAACTGGAAATATTTTCAAGGTTAATGGGCATCGTTTAAAACCTTACTTTGGAGGGTTTTTACCAGATTTCAAAGAGATTTTATTGCTTGAGTCATCTAGTTAAACTGAATGGTTTGTCGGGCTGACGACGTTAAACCAAGCGCTTTATGGGAGGCAACTCATGTGTACTTGTGTGTTGTGTTTGCTTGCTTATTGTTGTTTGTGCTTTTAGTTTGATATTTAAGAATCCTAATTACCCCTAAATAAGTTAAAAATTAAAAATATATTGGATCGTATTGCGAAAATGAAGTATTTCGAGCCAAACGAAGTTCGGTGAAAATTTTTACCACTGGCGCCGCCGGCGCCCTATTCTTTTAAAAATAGCCGAATTTCTAGTTTGAGCGCCGCCGGCGCCCAAATTCTGGTTGACGGTTTTTAATTTTTAAAATGCGGTTTTTGGCGGTTTTGAGCGGGATCTTCTTCCATAAAACATCCCAAAACTCCATTTTAAACCCATAACCACGAAAAATGAAAACTTCCTTTCCCGATTCGCATCCCATGGATTCTACTCCATTGAACTCCACTAGATCTCGCATTTACAACAGACGAAAGTTCGTTAGTTTCGAGGCGCGACGTCACATTCCATAAAGTGATGATGAAAAGAAGGATTATCGAGGAAAGAGGCTTTGTAAATCGAGGTTTGGAGAGTCCGACTACAAGAGTTGAAGAGATAGTAAAGTAAAGGTGTTGGGAAGTGTTATGCTACCTACCAGTCGCGATGGTTGTTCCGGTCGTGAAAGAATTTTATGCAAATCTGCATGGGATCGACCAAGGATGTGTTTTTGTGCGAGGTAGGTATGTACCATTCACTCCTGCAAGGATTAATGATCTCTTCATGATTGAAAATGTACTGTTGTCATTATGCGAATTTTAATGCGACTAGCAATGATATGAATGAAATCTATCATTATTTGACGGATGAGAATGAAGAATGGGAAGTAAGGGATAATGGATATATCGGTTTCTCTTCTTCATCCTTAAATCCGGTATCAAAATAATGGCATTACTTTATTTCGGCAAAATTAATTCCTACTATGAAGATAAGTAAGGTAACGAAGGAAAGTCTTATTACTGAATTTACGTATACAATTTGGAAGGCGAGTGGATATTGGATCAATCATTACGAAATCTGTTTTGGGATTGATTGTGCATGGATCTAAATATGGGCTTGGACACCCGTCCACCATATTTCTGTTATGTAGTCGATCGCAAGTACCATATGAGAGTTGGGAAAAAGTTCTTACGCCACGGAGACCTATTGATCCAAATGATCTTTATGACTACGAACGGTAGGTGATGAAGGAGATATGGATTTGCTTGTTGATCGGCCAGCGAGAGTTCACAACTTTATTCGGCCTTACTTATTCGAAAGTTCGAGGGTGATATTAAAGAAGATAAAGAAGTTGGAAAATGAGGTACGAGAATGTTCTGAATGCTTATTAATAATATTTCTGATTTATTTGATCATATTGATTGGAGGATGAAAGAGCAATTTGATCATGCTTGAGTCGGATTGAGTTGGGTACGATTAATGCGTTGAAGAAGAATGTTGTGGTGATTGAAGATTCATCGATGAATTCCCATATCGTCCCTTCTACAATCGGTTCGTTCATCATCGATCAATCGGAGACATTAGAGAGGATGATAGTTACGAGGCTGATGAGGAGTAATTAGTGGATTACGTATGCTGCTTTGTTATGTTTAAGTGTTTGCTTTGATTATTATGTTGTTTGCTTTGCTTTGCTTTGCTTTAGTAAGGTGTGCTTGGACTATGATTTGATTTCTTGTGTGTACTTAGGACTTAGTGTTTGCTTATCGTAGTGTACCTGCAATACTAAGGATCTAAGGAGTGTTGCTTTTATTTGATGAACATATGTGTGTAATCGTTGTATCGTGGATTTTATATATGAAAGTGATGTGATGTGTTGTTTGTGTAAAGTGATATTGTTTAGTGTTTGTGAGATGAAATAGATGCTTGTTGATGTGTTAATAGGACTGTGGAGGTTGAAACGATTGAATTTGCAAAAGAAAATTTTGAACTCAATGAAATTTTGAATTTGGTCGTCGGCAGTTGGCGCGCGCCAAATCCGAAGAGTTTGGCTATTATTTTGAATAGAGCGCCGCCTGCGCCCAAATGCTGAAAATAGCCCGGGACCCTTAAAAATTCGCGAAAATTGCCTGGGACCCATTTTTCCATCATTTCTTTCGTCTCCCACCTCCATGTTCGCGATTTTAAAGCTTTAGGGTTCGTTAGATCTCGGAGTAGAGAGGATTTCAAGGATTTCTGAGGCCGGATCTGCACTTCTCTTGGTAAGAGCTTTACTTTAAGCTAAAATTTTTGGATTTTCGCCATGTGAAACTCTCACATTGTTTGGATGATATTTTTGGGAGATTGTTGAGAAAAAGTGAGGTTTCCTATGTTAGAATTTGTTCTTACTTGTTTGGATTAATGCTTGGAGTTAGTACATTGTGGATTTTAGGATTTATTGGTAAATTTTTGCAATTTTTAGAAATTCACATGGCTCTTAGAATGAGTAAGGGGAAGCGAAAATTTGATTGGGACGATGAAAGATTTGTTAATGTTAAGGCTCAGTTTTGCTTCAACTCTCAGTTGCAAAATAAGAAGTGTATTCGGGATCGAGCGTTTGAGAATCTGGTGGATTTGTGGAACGAGTTGATTTCGAGCGGAATTGGGAGCGTTTACGTTACTTTTCTGCTAATCTTTGTTTTGGGAGTAGTCGAGAATTTTATGCTTAACGTGCTGCGAGTACGAGACGGAATATGTGCTTTAGTACGAGGGAAGCTGGTTGAGTTCACCCCACGACGTATCGACGCATTTTATCGAATTCGAGAACCTTTTGTTTGTGAATTTGAGAATTTTGATACTAGTGAGGGAATTTGATGAGTGTAATCACGTATCGGACCGATGGAAGAGGGAGTGGAAGATGAATCGGAAACGGATGATTAACTTCCATGCTTCTACTTTAAATGTTGCTTCTAAAGCGTGACATTATTTCATTTCTGCGAGACTGTTACCTTTTTATCATCACAGTGAAGTTATTAGGGATCGATCTATTTTGAATTATTGAATCCAGAATATGAAGAAGATCAATATTGGAGCTATTGTTTTCGGGAGCATTCACTCTATTGCCGAAGGAGAAACCATGGTGGATTAGGACATCTACTTGTTATTCAGTGCCCTTTGTGTTCAGTCTGGAGTTGAGTATAGTAGTTCTGAGGAAGTGGCGATACCTTTGAGACCGATTACGAAGACCATTATTCGTACTTATGAGGCTCGTATGGGTGCGAAAAGGAGAGCTAGAATGCTGATATTCCTACCACAAGCTATGATGTTCCATCTACTTCGAGCCCAGACAACTATACGATGTCATGAAGCGAGTTGAGATTGCAAAGTGATAGTATTGATAGGATGCATAGTAGGATGGATGTATTCGAGGCCAGGAGTGATGTGAATGAAAGCTATTTGCGAGAGAAGAGTTGAGTTTGATATTGCTTATTATGATGCTCGAGCCGAGTTATGAGAGGAGATACTTGGGGTGACATTTCCTACTTGCCACTAGTTATACACCATACGAGACTGAACACTGATGACCTACTGTGCTGATCTGAGTGATGAAGGCGGTAGATAGTTTGTTTGTTTTATTTCTGTTGTTCTTAGTCTGTTGTGATGTATTGATGTGATGTAGTGGATATTTACTTTTTATGTGATGTGTAACCCTAAGTTATACTGTGTGATGTAGTGTTATTTACTTTTCATGTTGATCTGTTAGTTGTATTGTTAGTAGTGTGATAGTTTGCTTCATGTTGTAGTGTTCTGTTGGATGTTTGGATGTTTAATGTTAATTTCTCTTTACCCATGCAAATATTTTAAATTATTATATCACTGCTACTAATTGTTTCATGCTTGCTAGCTATAAAATTTTGATTAATACCAGATAGATTATGAAGATTTCAGAATCTCAGCACAGAAAGGTTAGTTTTCTTTTACTCTCAACTATTTCAAATTTATTGAAAAATTTAAGTTTGGGGGAGGGTAGAGAAATGCTAAACTTTTATTTGTTCTCAATTATTATATTTTCAAAAATTATTAGCATAACTTTTGGCAATTGAACCTCATTGTAAGATAACTAAAACTTTTCATTTCAGTTGAATATTATGGAAGGATAAGATGAAAATTTTTGGTAATAAAAGTTGATTTTATAGAAATAAGATATTTGGTATGAAAGGATTTGATTATAGTTAACTATTTAAAGTAAAGAAAACTATATTTTTGAAATGTTAAGGGACTTAAAGTATTGTGTATTAAGAAGAGATTGTGACTTTATGAAAAATAATAAAGCTTGTGCCTAATTATAAAGTAAGGTGGTGTTTCAAGTTTGAACTTTAGAAAAAGGAGAGTGAAGTTCAAAATCATTAAAGGCTATTCAGATATAGTAATCCTCAATAAAGAAAAGAAAAGAAAAGAAGGATTGAAAAAACAATCCCAAAAGAAAAAAAGAAAGAAAAATGTTTATGAGGAGAAGCTTGAGGAGATGCCTAATCAAAAATTGGCTTCACTTGAATCACCATAAAGGTAAAACTTGATTTCATTTCTGAATTTATATTTAAAGTGCTAGCCTACATTTTAGTAAAGTTTGCATGAACTCCTTTTTCACATATTCTTTTAAGGCACTCTTAATGTGACAAATTATGGTTTATCTTGAAATAAATAGAAGACTAGAACTCTTAGACTTGATTATTGAATATTCTTATACATGTAATGTTGACTTGAGTTACTAAACATTTTTTGAAAATCTAACCAATATATTCTTTTGAATGAAAATTTTAGTGTCTTCAGTTGAAAAGTACATTGCATAGAGTTATATTTTATGTAGTAAAAAGATTACTTCAGGACAAGTAATAGTTTAAGTTTGGGAGATTTTGATGCACCAAAAATATATACTCTTTTAGCTATATTTTTTTATCTATTTTTGGTGATATTACACTTTAAAGAAAGATATTTTTTATGATTTGTTGCAGGTAAGATGATTATAGGTGATTGGAGGAAAAAGATGCAAAAAGGAACAAATTTGGAGCAAAATGGAGCAATTTGGAGGAAAACAGCTTCTGGCGCGGCCAGCGCCCTCTTCCAGAGACTTCAGCAATTATTGGCAGGACAGGGCGCCGCCGATGCCACTATCGGGCGCCACCGGCGCCCTATGTCGGTTCATTTCAAATTGAAGAGTTTTGGCGGATTTTTGAAGGGGTGCTTGAAGAAACTCTTGGGGAATTCGTTCCTAACATTAAATTAAGTGTTCAAGACGAAAAGGAAGAGGAGGTTGCTGTAGAGAGTGTAAGGAAAGTGTGAGTGAGAGTTAGGGT
>JAKZJZ010002355.1:0-17497 GCA_022702705.1 Papilionanthe hookeriana x Papilionanthe teres
ATCCATTTTAAAATCCAAAAGCCCACTTCCCTAAACCATTTTAAAAGCCCATTTCCACCAAATACAAAAGCCCAAAATTGGCCCTAAAGCCCACATGGCAATTTCTTTTCATCATACCTTTAATTGATATCACCCCTAAGTTTCAAAATCATCATTAAACAATTCCAAATCAAGCTTCATACAAATTCCCATCAAATTACCAAAAATTTCTAAAATCCATTTTCATGAAATTGACCAAAGCTTTTCCCCAAGCCAAAGACAAGCCATGCAAGCCATGGACAAGCCACATGAAGCCATGGAAGGTTTGACATGTGATCAAGCCATTAATGGCAAAAGGAGGAGCCTCTTTTAAGCCCCCTTAAAAAGGTTTTAACCCTTTTAATGCTTCACCCTAATCCATGATTAATCAAAATATTCATGGATGGTGACTTCTCTACCCTTTTCAAGCTGATTCACCCGATCCTCCCTCGGCCCAAATCAGCCATGGAAGGGTGCACCAAACCCAAAATGGTGGGTTGACCCATTTGGACCCAAAATGAGCCTCTCCCCATACCCTTTTGATTCAAACCCTTTACACATGTCCATGGCCGATTGACCGCACAAACCTCCAGCCACGACCCACTGGACCCGAGGGTGACCCATGCACTGCCGGCCAGCCGCTCGGGTCGCCGAAAAACACCATGGCCGAGACCTTGGGAGGAGCCAAACTTTGGAATTCCACCTTGCTTGAGCCGCCCCATGCCCAATGGCCACCATGGCCGTTCTTCCCATGCCCGAGCAGCTGATCCCAACCCTTGGCCATCCCTGTGAGGCTCTCCAGGCCACCTCTGATTTAAACCCGACCCCCTCATGGCCATGATGGGAGAGTTGCACAAACCTTGCCGAAACTGCGCCAAAATTGTTCCAAACCCTTCTCCATCCTTAGAGCGAGTTGATCCCCGGTGCCGATTTGCCCTAATCCTCACCAACGAGAACTCGATTTCTCGACCAAAATTCCACCCAAAACCGGGACACTTCTCCACGGTGGATCAATCCTCAAATTGATTGGTCCTACACCTTCACCGGACCAAGGGAAGGAGTCCACCAGCAAAAGCCCCTCTCCGGGCCACCCATCCGTTCCGGACTCCGAAGCTTTGTGATCGGGCTTGGTCGAAATCATACCAGACAATTCATCGGACCAGGAGACTTCATCCGGAGCTTCGCTGGGATCAAATCGAAGGTGACACAACCCTCAGATTGAAGCCACACTTCTCTGAGCAAAGGTATGAGCTAATTCTTCATCCCGAGCTTCTGGAGATTCTCCATTTCAAATGCTTTAATTTCAATGCATGATCACCGTATAGATGTATTCGTCTCTTCGAGACGAATCCATAGAGCATAAGAACACGAAAATCCATTGAGTATTGAGTGAGATATTAGGGATTTAGTGTGGATGGCTCTCGGGTGAGGACGCTTGGGGACGATGAACGGATGCCGTTCATTTAATACACGCGCGGACGGACGGCCAGGATCGCATCGGATCAGGAGATGGAACGACACAGCGGGGCCCCGGAGCGCTGAGTCAGATGGCTGCGTCGAACCAGAACACGCCGCGTGGCCTTTCGGAGCTACCGAGGTTGACGCGGCGCCGCGTGGATAAATAGAAAATTAGGGTTTTTTGATTTATTTAATTCCCCTAAACTTCAAAAATCCATAACTTTGTGTAGAAAAATCAGAAAAATAAAATAAAAATACCCTCTTGCTCAGTGAACAGAGGAGAATAATGTGGAAAAGAAATCATTTAATTTCATCAAGTATTTTATTTTTAATGATTTATTTACCCTCTGCATTATTTTAATTCTCCATGCATATAAGAAATTAACCATGACATGAGACTATAAGGCTTTTGAAGCCTCTGAATTTGGGAACATTCCCTGAATTTTCCAAAGTGAGAGGCCATCCCTATGAGAAGTTATTGATTTTTCAAATTCATGTTGTTGTTTTAAGTATTTTAATTCCAATAATTAGCATGTTGTGAAATAAATTCTAGGAAAATTTGGTGATGTCTCTTATGACCAGAGGACCCTTGGAAAAATAGATTTTGGATTAATTCATTTAAAATAACCCTAATTGGCTTAAACACCCAAAATAGCTCCTTAATTAATTAGAGTTAACCATATATCAAATTGGCTTGAAATCAATTCTCCATTGACCTTTAGGATCGGAGGAACCCACCATAAAAATTTGAAGTCGATTGGACTTGGTTAGCCCTACTAAATGGGTTGATTAAGCCACTTAGTCATTTTAAACTTTAAAAATTCATAACTTTCAAAATACCTTTCAAAAATTCACCAAATTGGTTTTAGTAGTCATTTTAAACTTTAAAAATTCATAACTTTCAAAATACCTTTCAAAAATTCACCAAATTGGTTTTAGAGCCTCTCTGATATCAGGGGAATTTCAGGAAATTAAAATTTCAATTTTCTAAAAAATTTAATTTTTGGCACTATTTTAATATTTTAATAATTAAAAAAATAATAAAAATCACAAAAATAATAAAATTCACCAAAATGTCACATTTTGGATTTTAATCACATAGGAACAAATCCCATATTTTTCTTAGGTCTATTTAATGAGATATTAAATTTTAAAGCCCTAAGGTAATTTTAAAATTAAAAAAAATGTATATTCTAGCATTTTCACTAAAATAATTATAATAAATCAAAGAAAAATCAGAAAATTGCAAAAATTGATTCTACGATTTCCTTGATATCGAGAGAGATTTTTGAAAAATATAAATTTCATTTTTCAACCTTTATTTTATTTTTAAATTAATTAATACTCCAAAACTTAAAATAATTATAATAAAAATAATATAATTCAAAAAAAACACCAAAATTGGTCCAAGTGGTCCTCTGGTCATTAGGAATGTCCCATAGTTTTCTTAAGGACAGAAACTTTCCCTTGGTCATATTATTAAATTTTCCTTGGAGATTCCTATTTTCCACTAAAAATAATTACATAAATAAATTAAATATAGAAAATCACATTTTCTCCTCTCATGTCTTTATTGGCATATGAGTAAAGTCACATAAAAATTTCAAGTTCATTTAAGCTCAATTTAGTGAGTTATGGAATTATTAAGCTTGAAGGGCAAAATGGTAATTAAAAAATTTTAACCTTTAATTAAAACTTTAGGTTTAATAAAATTAACAAATAAAATATTTGATCTTAATCTGATTTGGATGATTGAAATTTAAATAATTAAAGGGTAGAAACCTATTAAACAATTTGAAGATAATTAAAATAAACCTTAATTAAATAATTGATTAAATTTGGAAGAATAATAAAATTAGAATTATTAAGATAGGGATATTATTAGGAAGAGAATTATTCTTTGATTTAAAAATCCCTAAATTAATCATCTCAATAATATTTAATTCCTAATTAAAAATGATAATTCAAATTTAAGTTTTAAAATGTTAAAGGACTTAATCATTAAAATTAAATTAAAAAGTTAATTATTAAACTCTTTTTTAAATTTTCATTTAAACTAAAATTAAAAATAAAAAAAAATTATTACATTAAAGATTAAATTAAATTAAATCAAACAAATTAAATAAATTAAGTTAAATTAAATCAAATAAATTAAATTAAATTAAATAAAATAAAATTTATAAATAATAATAATAATAATAAATAATTAAATTAAATTAAAACATATTAAATTAAATTAAATTAAATTAAATTAAATTAAATTAAATTAAATTAAATTAAAATAAAATAAAATCAAATAAAATTAAAATTAAAATTAAAATTAAAATTAAAATTAAAATTAAAATTAAAATTAAAATTAAAATTAAAAAAAAATCAAAATTAAATTAAAGTTAAAGCTAAACCAGATTAAATTAAATTAAAGTTAAATTAAATTGAATTAAATAACATCACCTAAGACATAAAGAAATTAAATATAAAGCAACTTGAACAACTATTCGAATTCGAACCCTTTAAGCGAAGTTAAACTAAATCACGAACCATTTGAACTCCAATTTGCCCTCGAAAGCTTTGGTTACCATAACTCCTAAACAAAACATTAAATGAAATGCTACTTCACTTATAGGATATTCGAATGTCATAGTTCATCTGAGCAAGATAACATAACTCTGAATTCTCGGACGATTAATTCATTTGCATGATTAAATTCGTTTGGACTTAAAACAATTCTAGTAATATTGAAAAGATGTTTAAGATTCTTCTTAAGCACTTCCTCGATATGATAGGATATTTATAAGAACAATTGAACTTAATTATTCTTTGATGAAGAAAATCGTCCTCGAACTAAAACACGAGAACCTAGACGTCATAGGAAATGACTAGCTATAGGATTAGGAATTTGGTAGAAAACCATAACCCTTCCCTTAGCTTTACCTAGGAACTTGCTTAAATATTCTAATTGTATTTTAAGTGCCGCTTGGGATGACGAGAAGACCCTCCAGGTACGCTTTTATTTTATTGCAATTTATCTTATTGCAATTTCTTTAATCGCATCGCACTTACTTTTCTTGCATGATAAATAACTGTTGCATGAAAACCCACACCTTTAGGATAGTCCCTAAAAGCTGAAACCAAAACTAAATTAAAAGTCATTGCGAGATAAAATTCACCGCCACGACATTTCGAAAATATAAAACAACTCGAAATTTAATCACAAACGGAATACAAAACTACAACTACAACTAAATTAAAACGTCTTGTTGGATGATCGGGAATACCTCGGATGATGTAACCTACGTGTTGCTTAACGGGATTTCCACGGTCTAAATGAAAGTGTGGAACTCATTTAGTTGAGTTTAGCAAATTCATACTGGACTAAGTGAATCCGATAAAAATAACGATGCGGAAGGATGGAGCAGTGGGATCTTAACCGGTGTCGTTATAATCAACTTTAAGATTTGTTTTAATTAAAACACAAAAAACACTTGGAAATTAAGATTTTCTCTAAACCCAAACACTTCTCTCATCTCCTGATTTATGACTTCTAAAACTAAACCTCTGCAACAACAAGGAGCTTGGAGCATGGTGGGCAGCACGACCATCATCGTCAGCAAAACTTGAATCTACATCAGCTAAACCTTCTTAGAATTAAATGACCAATCCATAGGACTCCGAGGAAGTTTGCCTAGTGTAACATAAATCCTCGAGCCTTTTGTTAGGCATTTGCATTGCAAATTAAGCCACGACAGGACTTAGGATTCCGAGGTAGTCGTTCGGTACGACATAAACCCTCATAACTTCGAAATTTATTTGTACGATTTTATCATACAAATATAAGTCCAAATTAATTAAAATTGGCGAGATCAAAACATTAAATAAATATTAGGATTTTCCTAAATCCGAAGCGAAATAATAGGATAGTCGGGGAATTACCGAAGTTCGCTTCGAATCTATGATTTCTCCTACCTTTCTTCCTTTGAATTCCGAAAACAAAATGTTCCAAATTTGATCCATTCCTTATTGAAATTCAAAATTCAATCCCTTTGAAAACTTAAACTTTAAATTCTTGAGAGCGGAATTATTGATTATTATCGAGAGTTTTCTTAGGTGATTCCGTCACTTAAGATGTAATTAACTATAGGGGCTTGCCCTTATAGGGAATTTTAAAGAACCCAGTAATATAAACCCTGTTTAATGCTTTCATATTAAGCGGGGAATTTGTCGGCATATAAAATTGGTTCGCGGACCAAACGGATGTCACAAATCTTCTAGTTTATTTAATCGAGCCCCATCACCAAACGGTGTGTCTATTCTTCGAGATAGATACACGGTTTGTGATGCGGTGCTCGTTTATATAAACTATTCGGGATGTGAGATCGGTTTGATTTCATGTCTTAAAATTTTCAAATTTAAAATTATTTTCAAAATCAAATACTACTTTTCAAATTATTTATTTAAATTAAATTAAAAATTCGCCGACAATTTACATTAGGCGACCCCTTTTCAAAATAAAACACACGACCTAAAAATATGCCGACATATTTACGGCGACTCCGCTAGGGATTATTCCTCTCTCCATTTTAATCGAACAATTCGCTTTCAAAAATCGGTAGTGTATCCATATTCCTAGTGGATCAAACTACCCTTCTCTCCAGTTGGAATACTATGTTCATTTCTACCTTGAACAAGTGTAGCCAACATTCTCTCGGATTTAGGAGCCACTTGTTTAGACACCCCTAAACGCGAGGGGTTCCGAGATCCTTTTGCCTCATTTACGAGGTGGGGTGGACTCCCGATAGGTGTTAGTTTAGGAGTGATCCTCCGAGTCGAGAAGTCTTGCATAAGACTTTCTCTTCCTTTCCAGTACGAATCGGATTCCTTACCTTCTCTACACCTTTGAACATTTCGTTCTAAATAAACAAACCCTCTAATGAATGACTCTTTTAACAAATAACTCCTTCTTATAAATACATGAACAAGAATGTGTTCGGACTCTTTTCGATGCCTTTCTTTTCGTCCTGATGAAAAGAAGCATAACTTGGGACTGACAATCAAAATCTGCCCTGCAGAAATGGAAGCCCTAAAGCTGATTTTCTCCTTCACCAATGGACTAGACTTCACTGTTTACAAGGATGAACTGCCAGACAATGGGATCATCCGGTTTGGACAAGGATTCGAGAACACAAATGTCAAGATCACCGTCGTTTCCCTTTTCGCGCTGACAAACAAAGTATCTGAAGCTAAGAAGCCGTTGATCGAGTTCAACCGTAGGTCAACTCAAGAGTTTCCTCCCCTGCAAAAGATTCCGGCGAGAGGAGTCTTGCTTGTCCATGAAGGACTGTTCTTTCTACCTCTGTCGGTCTAGTCGTCTCTGCGCCTACCCCGGCTTACGCAGTTAAAAGGAAGGAAATCCGGAACTATGGTGAACTCGTTACCATGGAGGGTACGGACTTTCTGTGAAACCTTCGTTTTTGAAATCGGGTCCAGCTCGAGAATTCCATCACTAACACGGACCCAAAGAAGGAGCGAAGTAGGAAGATTACCGGGAAGGCCGGAGCTGCCGAAGTTGCTTTCTGGAGGAAATCCCGAAATCCACTGAGTACACACCACTACCTGAATACATACCATTGCCTGAAGATACACCCTTTTGGAAGGAAGTAGATTCCACCCCCTTTCCGCCGCAGCTGACGAGGAAAATGCCCGCAGAATTGTTTCTACATTACCTCGACCCGCATACTACAACGACAACAGAAAGGAAAGGGCTAGGATCACACCATTTGCCCGACTACAGACTGTGATCGAGAAGCTAGCAAAGAAAGAGAAATGCCCCGTATCGGAGATTCTACGAAGGATAGGGCGGGTGCCGGTCAAATCCCGTCTTGGGCCCCGAGTAGAACCCGCCATCGTTACGAAAAGCCAAATAAAAGGATGAAGGCTAGTCCGCTGTCGTCGTTTCGGGATTACAGATTAGGGAGGATACCACCTTCCGGCAATTGGGCGACGGACCATGCAGTCCTAGGCCTTCTGCGGCTAGAAGGATGGTATGGCGTCCCACTCTTGGACGATTAAGATTGAAACAACGGCCGAGAAGGAAAGTCTCGTCAGGAGACTTGAATCCGAAGAAAGTACTACTGCAGTAAAGGGGACTCGTGAGAAGGGAACCCTACAGCTATCACACGACAACTGCGAGGATGCACAGAAAGGACCGCTAGAGGACGCTATGGAAAAGTTGAGGACTGATATTCGATGACTAGCAAAAGAAAGAGAAGAGAAATTCGGAGACGAGATTGATTCATCGGAATTCATGGACGATGAGTATGCAGAAATCAACATGGTCGAAACGCGAGCTTCGTCAGCTTCACAAGGTGCTCCTGCGGCCGCGAAGAGAGGAGCCGAAAGTGATGAGGAGTCGGCTTCAAGAGAAGACGATACGATCGCCCGAATGGCGAAGAGGATGGAAGAGATGGATGTAGCCCTAGCCACTCTCCAAAGTCGAGTGCAACCCCGAAGAGAGACACCCCGAGAGGTCATTCACATTGTAGACGGAGGAAAGGAGATTACATCCGTCAACGGGGATGATCGGTTAAAGAAAGATACAACACAAAGTATGATTCCGGAAAAGGATATTAAGAGCTTGGTGGAACGGCGAGTGCGAGAAGCCTTAGCACAATCAAAGAGCGGGACATCCATTCGGAATGGTAGACCTTACCGGGAAGAATTCGACGTCGTCCGATACCCAAAGGCTTCGTACCACCTCCGTTCAAAACCTTTGATGGAGCAGGAACCCCCGACAGTATGTTGCACACTTTCATCCCAGTTGTTGCAATGCCGGCGGGAGCGATGCATTACTCTTCCGACAATTCGTCAGCAGCCTGTCAATGATCGCCTTTGATTGGTATGCAGAATTACCGAATGGTTCGGTGAAGACGTTCTCAGAACTAGAAAACCTTTTCATCGAGCGATTCGCGGAGCTCGGCACCACATCACTATAGGTGATTTAGTGGTAGAGAAGCGAAGCCGAACGAAACTTTGGTGGATTACATACTTCGATGGAGGAACTTAAGCATGAAGTGTGAACCACAACTACAAGAACAACATGCGATCGGCATCTTACTTAAAAGCATTCACGGCCGATAGCACTTCTCCTCGAGGGATTTACTATTAAGACTTTTGAGAAGTTGTTAAGCAAGGCCGGGAGCTTGCAAGAGGAGGCGAAGCAATTAAGTTTCACCGACAAGACGGACAAGCAAAAGCACTGTGAAGACTTTTGAAAAGAAATCCGGGATCGTTGCGGCGGTCGACAAAGGCAAGCAGCCGAATCCGAAATATCGTCCGAATGGCCGCGGCAACCTCGACGGAATTATCAACAACCCCGACCTAGCTATCAGTCATCTCCACGGTATGAACAACCGCCTCGTCCGCAACGTACATTAAGGGAGCTTCTGAGCAGGGAATATCCATTCAAGAATGAGGCAGTACCAAAAATGTTCCGTAGTCTGATGAAGACTCCAGATTTCCAGCTTCCAGAGCCTAAGAGACTAGAAGAAGTCAACAAGAAAGGAGATCCCAACTTTTGCCCTTACCACCGGATGCTTGGGCACAAGATAGAAGATTGCATTACCTTCAAAAGTTGGCTCAACGACAACCTTCGGAAAGGGAATATAACAATCCCGAAGGAGTACATGAAGGAACCCCGAAAGGAGGTTCCGTCGATGTTGTCTCAGCGATCTCATTGTTCCGATAGATCCCTATGCAGCGACGATGGATGGACTACTCGCTTGGACGAGGTCTTGAAAAAGATTTTAGACGGCATCCAAACCGCCTCCGTACGAGCTTCGATTCGAAGTTCGAAACCTGTCGAGTCGGCACGATCACTTGCGATAGAAGAACCACCTCAGAAGAGACGATTGAAGAGAAGAAGAAAATCGACGAAGAAGAGAGGACCGAGGCCCCTAAGGCTAGACTAGGGGCTGCTTATCCTAGGATAGTTGTTTCGGATTCGGGGGAAAAATCCCTCGAACCTCTGACTCTGTATGATTATCTGCTCACTTCGGTGGGATCTTATAATGATAAGGGTGATGGCGTTGGCTACGTTTTGACTGTTTCTAACGATTACGTAACTAGCGACAATCAGAACATCTATTTCGATACCAATGACAATTCTTAAATCATACACAATCTTGACGATCACGATGACGAAGAAGACATCCATCGAGGAGGTTACGAGAGTTCAACAAGAAACGAATCTATCTGCGAGTTTCGAGGAGCTCCGATCACGATAGAATTAGAGCCTTCGGACTGCGAAGCTAATCCGAGAAGAACTGTCATTCCGATTCGAGAGGAGACATCGAGCAAGTTCAATACTAGAGTCGGAAGAAATTACGGAAGTTAGCTTAAGAAGTGGAAGAGTTCTACCTCCGAGAATGGGTCCAAAGGACGAAGGAAAGCGGTGGTTGTTCAAGAAGAACCAACCCGACGGAAGAAATACCCATTCGGGAAGAAGTCGAGACACATGGAAATAAAGAGGACTACAACGTACTAGCCCATCTTAGGAAACTTCGGCCAAGGCGAGCATCTACGACGCCCTCATCTTATCGAAGGAGATGAGAGAAGCTGCGATCGAGGCCTTACTTGATCCGAGAAATTTGCTTAGCTCGAATGGCTGGAGATTCCTTAGATGAGGTTTGTTCGTTAAAGGAACGACGAGGTGTTACCTTCACGGACAATGACCTACTACTTGGGACGACGAGATCACGACCGACCGTTGTACATTTCGATTACAATTGGGAAGTTTACGCTCTCCAGAGTATTGGTGGATCCAGGAGCATCAATCAATATAATAAGTCTTCGAACACTAGCATACTTGGAAATTGATGCCCGCGAGCTCGAAGCCGACAAAATGTTATTAAGAGGATTCAACCAGAAAGGAGAAAGAGCCCTCGGATCAATAACACTACTAATGAAGACCGGTGACTTAGCAAAGACAACCGCGAAATTTCACATAATTGATTCGAAACGTCGTTCAACGCTCTACTGGGCCGACCATGGATACATGAAAATAGGATGGTACCATCATCTCTACATCAGTGCATCAAATACTACGATGGAGGGGAACAATGCATCAAAGGTGACTTACAACCATTCTCCGTACATGAGATTGAAATCCATGAAGACGCAGCTTATTATGCACCACCGAAGAAAACAATATTCTCCAGAGATACCATAACAAATGAAGCAAAGAAAGTTTGGGACAACGAAGAACACGAAGTTCTAGTCCAACGATCACTCACCACTCCCTTACAGTGAGATGGTGAAGGTTTCTCCACAACTCGCATCTGAGGTCGAGGCCGGGGACGAGGTCGTGGTAGAGACGTTAGGACAGTTGGATAGAGAAAACCAGCCCTCAATGTTGATTGAGAAGATAGTTCTGAAGAAGAAAAAGAAATCAAACAAGAAGCAGCGACAATAAGTCGGAAGAAGCCGCAATTCAGGATCCCGCTCGAAGATGAAAAGAATGAAGAATATAAATCGATGTACGAGAAGATTAACCACTATGTACATACTATGACCTTAACCCCGATCCATTCTAATAAGGTCGAGGGTATGGTGGTCAAAGAGGTACATAGCGGCGGTGCAAAGCCCATCAAATTCTACCGTGGTGCTCCTTCTTCCAAAACTGAAAATAATGTACAATTTGAAGATGTCACTTCATCAGAATTAATGGAATTGCCTTTTGAGTGGTACTCTCCCTGTGTTCAAAATTTAATTCAGCGTGGTTTCTTACCTCGACAATGGACAAAAGGTCAATCACAACATTTTGAAAAATTATGGAATAACTCCGGTCGTCCACCCAATTCAAAGCATGGTCTCGGATTCGGCACAGTAGGATCAGTTGACGATGCTGAATTTTGCTTGGTTGTCACTTGCGAGTCTAATGAAAACTGCATGGAAACTACAGAAGAATTTGAAGATTTACAAATTGGAGACACTCCACCAAAATTCGAAGAAGAGATTAAATCTACAATAGATGAGTTAACGGAAGTTAACTTAGGTACTAGCGAAGAGCCTAGACCTATCTTTGTTAGCTCCTTACTCAATAAAGAAGACTCCGATGAAATAATCAAGTTATTAATGGAATTTAAAGACTGTTTTGCTTGGAACTACGATGAGATGTTAGGTTTAGCTCCGGAGGTCGCGATCCATAAGCTAGGAGTGAATCCTAGCACGTCACGGTCGGACAAGGTCCCGGAAGAATGCGTCTAGAAATCGAACAACAAGTCATAGCTGAAGTTAAAAAGCTAATAGACGCTAAATTTATCCGTGAAGAACAATACCCGACTTGGTTAGCCAATGTGGTGCCAGTCAGAAAGAAGAATGGTCAGATCAGAATTTGTGTGGACTTCAGAGATTTAAACAAGGCATGTCCAAAAGATGAATTCCCTCTACCAATCCCAGAATTAATGATCGACATTGCTTCAACGCATGAAATATTCTCATTCATGGATGGATCTTCCGGATACAACCAGATAAAAATGGCTCCGAGAAGATGAAAAGCTTACGGCATTCGAACGCCGATCGGAGTATATTGCTACACGAGTAATGCCATTCGGGCCGAAGAACGCGGGAAGCGACATACCGAGAGCGATGACAAGAATTTTTGATGATCTCATCCACAATCAAATCGAATGCTACGTGGACGATGTGGTCATCAAAAGCAAAGTAAAGGAAAATCACCTGTATGATTTGAGAATTGTTTTCGAACGATTAAGACAATTTAACCTTAAGATGAATCCCTTAAAATGCGCCTTCGGCGTCACCTCCGGGAAATTCTTAGGATTCGTTGTCCGACATCGTGGAATCGAAATCGACCGGAAAAGATTAAATCTATCTTAGAAATGCCGCCTCTCGAAAACCTTAAAACAACTACGATCTTTTCGAGGGAAGTTGACATATCTTCGACGCTTTATCTCAAACTTGTCGGGTAGGTGTCAGCCTTTCTCGGCACTAGTTAAAAAGGACACCAAATTTATTTGGGAAGAGAAATGCCAGAAGTCCTTCGAGGACATTAAACAATATTTAATGACACCTCCTGTCTTAGCTGCCCCAGTCTCAGGTAGATCGCTGATACTTTATACCGCGGCTTTAGACGACTCTCTCGGAGACCTGTTAGCCCAGGTCAATGATGAGGGTAAAGAAAATGCTCTTTACTACCTAAGTCGTCTTTTACTTCCGACGGAAATAAGGTATCCCGCAATTGAAAAGCATTGTTTGGCCCTGATCTTCGCCGCTCAAAAGCTCGGGCACTACATGCTTTCTCATAAGGTCGACTCTGATTTCGAAATTTAATCCATTGCAATACTTGATGACCCGACCAACGCTTTCCGGCGGACTTGCCGGATGGTCGATGATATTATTGCAATTTGATATAACTTTCGTGCCTCTTCGTGTCGTAAAGGGACAAGTCCTAGCAGACTTCCTCGCAGCACACCCTTTGCCGGCGGAATCTCCTCTCGATGGCGATTTGCCGGATGAACAAATAATGAGCCTAGAAGACCACGATGATCGACGTTGGGAATTATATTTCGACGGAGCATCTTCGACACACAAAGATGAAGAATCGCAAGTGATAGTGCCCGGTAAGGCGGGAATCGGACTAATCTTTATAACACGGAGCGGGGGATGTTAAGATACTCCTACCACTTGACGAGCCATGTACAAACAACGAAGCAAAATACGAAGCCCTCATAACGGGACTGGAATTAACTATTCAAATGGGGATAACAAACATCAACATCTACGGGGATTCGCAGTTAATCATTCAACAGATCGCCGGATAGTACAGAATTTTAAAGCCAAGACTCGAGCAATACTTCCAGTATGTCATACAGTTGTTGGAACAAATTCCGAATGTGACAATCTACAAAATTCCCAGGAAAGAAAATGCTTTAGCAGATGCGTTAGCCCGTCTCGCAAAAAGAATTTGTCTGTTTGCAAGATGAATTAGTGGAAGTGTCGGTTCACGGACGTCGGGTCCTATCACGGCTCGACATAGACACAATACACAAATCAGGAAAAGAAGAAGAATCGGTTGCGACGGTGACGGAAAACACGGAAGATTGGCGACGACCATTAACGGACTACACACGAACGGGAAAGCTACCGGACGATAGGTCGCTAGCCCATCGGATCGAAAAGAACTCGTCCTATGCATTAATAAACAACATGTTATACGGAAGGTCTTTCGATCAAATGTGGCTAAGGTGCCTAAGCGGGTCCGAGGCCCGTGAAATTGTTAAAGAGGTGCATTCGGGACTCCGTGGCGCTCACCGGTCGGGTCCGAAGATGAAAATGAAGATTAAAAGACGGGGTACTACTGCGGCCCTCGATGACGACCGATCTGCATGAAAATCGCCAGAGAGCGTCACCGATGCCAAGTGCACGGGTGGTTCTACACCAACCTCCGAATGTGCTGCACCGACAATTGAATCATGGCCATTTGAATGTTGGGGCACGGATATAGTGGGTCCGATAGAACCACCATCTTCGAAAGACATCGCTTCATTCTTGCGGCTACGGATTACTTTTCTAAGTGGGCGGGCGAGTTCCGCAGAAGTGAAAGCACACCACGTGCTACGGTTTTCAAGAACCAAGTTGTCTACCGTTTCGGAGTGCCGCGCAGGATCATCTCAGATAATGGGTCAGAATTTAGAAGCACGCAAATCAACAATTTTTTCAGGAGACACGGAATCGACTGGCGATATTCAACAATTTACTACCCAAGAGCAAACGGCCTGGCTAAGGCTTTTAATAAAACTCTCGTTCAAATCTTAAAGAAAACCTTGGACGATAATAAGAGAAATTGGCACGAGAAGTTATTAGAAGCCTTATGGGCCTACCGGACAACCTTCGAACACCTACTCGAAGCTACACCTTACGCTCCGGTATATGGGTCCGAGGCGGTGTTACCTTTAGAGGTTCGGCTTCCTTCACTCGAATTGCGAGTTGCAAACAAGATCACGACGAGAAGAGAATGCCAAATTACGACTAGAGGAATTAGAAAGCCTGGAAGGGAAAAGACTTGCGGCGCGACGGAGATTTAGAATTATACCAAGCTAAGATGGTTCGAGCCCATGACAAATTGGTCCGCCCGAGAACCTTCAAAGTTGGTGACTTAGTTCTCGTTCTCAAAAGACCTATCCTTGCACACCGCAAGATAGGAGGAAAATTTGAACCCACTTGGGAAGGGTCGTTCGTGGTTGAAGCAGTATACTCAGGAGGTTCCTACCAGCTAGTGAATTGTCAGGGAGAACGACATATGCTTCCGATCAATGGACGATACTAGAAAAAGTATTACACTACCTGATGTTTCGAAGGAATAAATTCTTTATCCTTAGAAGCACGGGCAAAGTAATTACTTATGACTGGGTCCGAACCCAAAAAATAATAAAAAATGTTCTAAGATAAATAAAATCATGATAATAAAGTTTTCCTTGTTTTCTCTTCCAAATCAAAATCTCTTCCCTGATCTTATCCCACTTCATTCCTGTTAAATTTAAAAATATAAGAGTAATAAAAAAACTGTCTTTAATAAACATTTTCTTAATGTTCTTGTTCTTAGTACGACCTTCGATCCTTTTCCTTGTCATTTTGCGGGGAAATGTCGAACGGGCGGTTGGTCTCGAACTTTAGAAATGGCGTAAGCCTTGCACTCGATGAAAAGAGGGTGAAAGATGGAGCGATAATCGAGATTGACTCGGACTTCGCACCGACGGGCCTACGATACGGGGAAAGTGGCTCGGATCCCGGTTGACCGAGAGGAGCTGCCGGGCGGACGAGTGATGAAAGTGGGTGGCCCAAGCCACCGATCCGATAGACGAAAAGAAAAACAAACACCGAAGAAGATAAGAAAATGAAGTACGTAGTCGCTACGGAAGAGGGCGAGCTTGTCGGCGCCGCGCCCGCGAGAGATTCGGGAAGTTCGAAGAGCTACTCTCACGGCAACGCAACGAAGAAATAAGAATCGCCGTATACGTAAGATGTTAACCAAACTAGCGGCGGACCGGCGCGACGAGGCGATTGCTCTGCCAGTACATACACTTCAAGGACGCCGGTTCACCAGGAACCTGAAGAAAGGAGGCCAGCTCCTAGGATAACAGAAAGGACGAGGGAAATCTCACGAAGATCAGAAGAAAGAAGGCTACCACGCTACCAGATAGAACCACCAGTAATGCATGACCTTGTTGTAGAAGCAACCCCGGGGGATGTCCCGACGGACATCATCCCCGAGGAGCCGAGGTATGCGGGGGAGAACGTGAAGGGATTGAGCCATATATCCCACAATACGTCACCGAGCCTCGCCATTTGCGGATTATTCCGGAATACGAGCTTGAAAGAATGCGAGAATGTTGAAAAGAAAACCTTTGAATACTTCGAGAGAATCGGAGGCGAAGGAACGATATACTTAGAAGGCCTCGAGCTACATACGGACGTATTCTCGGAATATGAACAACAACAAATCGTGGATTGCATCCGGGATTTGAAAAGAATGGGCCGAGCGAGCCGCCTGAGGAAAACACCTATTCGGAACCCGGAGATGGATGCCGGGGAAGGGAAGAATTACAATACGATGTGGATCTTGTTACAACTTTGCGGAAGACGGGAAGGGAAACCCACCGGGGATACTCCGTCATGGCGAAGTGGATCCAATGCCATTAGTCATCAAGAGAATGGTAAAGAGGTTGATAACATGGAGGGTCTCGCTGGCGGTTGCATACCCAATAGTTGCATTATTAACATCTACAAGCGGGTTACCGCATGCCCCCGCACATAGATCACCACGACTTTGTCGAACCTTTACGCACGGTCTCTTTCTCGAACGAGTGTAACATCATGTTCGGATACGACCTCCGGATAACGAGGCCCGGGTGAGTTCGAGGGCCGGTGAAGATACCTTTACCGGTAGGTTCCGTCATGATGCGAAGGGAAACGGAGCGGATGTCGCTAAACATTGCATACCGGGAGTACCGGTGAAGCGGATCTCGGTTACTTTCGGAAGGATGGATGACGGGAAGACACCTTACCACTTCTGGCCGGACCGGAGCTAGAGAGCCTCCGGCCTTACGAGCTGTGAGCTACATGGAAAATATCACACCTCCAACGTACATCCATACGGCACCCTTGCCAAGGATGGCTTGGAAGGTGATGTTATTGACCATGTACCCCACTATTCAGACATGGATTTTTGACAGATGCTTCTTTGGATGGATCGATAAAGATCATACATAGTCCGTTTTAAGTCTACAAGGATTGTATGAGATTTATTCCAGATCGAGTTGTATAATGTATCTTCGACATGATTGGAATGAAAGTGACCATGTTACCTTTTTGTCCATCACCTCTTTTGTGCAAATTGACTGGGAAACGCCATTAAAGTTAAATGAACATCGAACAAAGAACAGAAAAGTAACAAAAAAAAATAATAAAAAAAATCAAAATTAAAAAAAACTTTCCTTAAAAATCTAAAAATGATGAACACCAAATTCACATGAACATTAAATAAACGATAAAATAAATTTGAATCGTTAAAAGACAAACAAAATGAACATAAATTTTAAATCAAATCTAAATCAAATTCAAATTCTTGGAGTTGAGGATTTTACATCCAAGAATGCATTGCTTTAGGATTCTTTCCCTATTGCAATGAAGTACATCAAATTCAAATTCTTGGAGTTGAGGATTTTACATCTGAGACTGCATTGCTTTAGGATTCTTTGCCTATCGCAATGAAATACATCAAAATTCAAATTCTTGGAGTCGAGGATTTTACATCCGAGACTGCATTGCTTTAGGATTATTTCCCTATCGCAATGAAATACATCAAATTCAAATTCTTGGAGTTGAGGATTTTACATCCGAGACTGCATTGCTTTAGGATTCTTTCCCTATCGCAATGAAATACATCAAAATTCAAACTTTTGGGTTGAGGATTTTACATCCGAGACTGCATTGCTTTAGAATTCTTTCC
>JAKZJZ010002356.1:0-17488 GCA_022702705.1 Papilionanthe hookeriana x Papilionanthe teres
ATATAAACGAGCACCGTACCACAAAACGTGTATTTATCCCTAAGGATATACACACTCGCTTAATGGTGGGGCTCGATTAAACAAACTAAATGATTTGTGACATCCGTTTGGTCTGCGAACCAATTTTATAAGCCGACAAATTCCTCGCTTAATATGAAAGTATTAAACAGGGTTTATATTACTCCTGGTTCTTTAAAATTCTCTATAAGGGCAAGCCCCTATAGTTAATTACATCTTAAGTGACGGGAATCACCTAAGAAAACTCTCGATAATAATCAATAATTTCGCTCTCAAGAATTTCAAAGTTTAAGTTTTCAAAGGATTGAATTTTGGAATTTCAATAGGGAATGGATCAAGTTTGGAACATTTTTGTTTTGAGAATTCAAAGGAGGAAAAGGTAGGAGAAATTACGGATTCGAAGTGAACTTCGGTAATTTCCCGACTATCCTATTGTTTGGCTTGAATTTATGAAAGTCCTAATGTCTATTTAATGTTTTGATTTTGTTAATTTTAATTAATTAGGGCTTATATTTATATGATAGAATCATACAAATAGCCTCGAAGATGTGAGGGTTTATGTCGTACCGAACGACTACCTCAGAATCCTAATACCGGTTAGGGCTTAATTTGCAATGCAAATGCCTAACGAAGAGTTGATGATTTATGTTGCACTAGCCAAACTACCTCGAAGTCCTAAGGGTTTGTTATTTAATTCTAAGAAAGTTTTGTTGAAGTAGACTCAGGTTTTGCTGATGACGATGGCCGTGCTGCCCACCATGCTCCGAGCTCCTTGTTGTTGCAGAGGTTTAGTTTTAGAAGTCATAAATCAGGGGATGAGAAAAGTGTTTTGGTTTAGAGAAAATCTTAATTTCCAAGTGTTTTTTGTGTTTTAATTAAAACAAATCTTAAAGTTGATTATAACGACATCGGTTAAGATCCCACGGTTCCATCCTTCCGGCATCATTATTTTTATCGGATTCACTTAGTCCAGATGAATTTGCTAAACTCAACTAAATGAGTTCCACACTTTCATTTAGACCGTCGGAAATCCCGTTAGCAACACGTAGGTTACATCATCCGAGGTATTCCCGATCATCCAACAGGACGTTTTAATTTAGTTGTAATTGTAGTTTTGTGTTCTGTTTGTGATTAAATTTTGAGTTATTTTATATTTTGAAATGTTGTGGCGGTGAATTTTATCTTGCAATGACTTTTAACTTAGTTTTGGTTTAAGTTTTAGGGACTATCCTAAAGGTGTGGGTTTTCATGCAACAATTGTTTATCATGCAAGAAAAGTAAGTGCAATGCAGTTAAATAAATTGCAATAATGTAAATTGCAAGAAAGTAAATCGCAATAAAATAAAAGCGTACCTGGAGGGTCTTCCCGTCATCCCAAGCTGCACTTAAAACACAATTAGAATATTTAAGCAAGTTCCTAGGTAAAGCTAAGGGAAGGGTTATGGTTTTATACCAAATTCCTAATCCTATAGCTAGTCATTTCCTATGACGTCTAGGTTCTTAGTGTTTTGTTTGAAGACGATTTTCTTCATCAAAGAACAATTAAGTTCAATTGTTCTTATAAATATCCTATCATATTGAGGAAGTGCTTAAGAAGAATCTTAAACATCTTTTCAATATTTCTAGGATTATCTTAAGTCCAAATGAATTCAATTATACAAATGAATTAATCGTCCGAGGTTTAGTTAAGTTTTGTTGTTATCTTACTCAGTGAACTAGGATATTTGAATGTCCTATAAGTGAAGTAACATTTCATTTAATATTTTGTTTAGGAGTTATGACAACTAAAGCTTTCGAGGGTAAATTTATGATTTAGTTTAAATTCAATTAATGGGTTTAAATTTGGAATAAGTGTTCAAGTTGCTTTATATTTAATTTCTTTCTGTTTTAGGTGATGTTATTTAATTCAATTTAATTTTAAATTTAATTTAATTTAATTTAATTTTAATTTAATTTAATTCAATTTAATTCAATTTAGTTTGATTTGATGTTAAATTAATTTAGTTTAATTTGATTTAATTTTCTTTGATTTAATTTAATTTTATTTAATTTTAATTTAATTTAATTTAATTTAATTGATTTAATTTAATTTAATTTAATTTAATTTAATATTTTTTAATTTAATTTAATTTAATTTAATTTAATTTAATTTATTAATTTAATTTAATTTAATTTAATTTAATTTGATTTTTAATTTAATTTGATTTTTAATTTTAATTTAATCTGAAAAATTTAAAAAGAGTTTAATAATTTAACTTTTTAATTTAATCATTTAACATTTTAAAATTTAAAT
Organism: Papilionanthe hookeriana x Papilionanthe teres; assembly: GCA_022702705.1. Classification (NCBI taxonomy): domain Eukaryota; kingdom Viridiplantae; phylum Streptophyta; class Magnoliopsida; order Asparagales; family Orchidaceae; genus Papilionanthe; species Papilionanthe hookeriana x Papilionanthe teres. The sequence continues at coordinate 2,312 of JAKZJZ010002356.1, forward strand.
TTGAGTTATCATTTTTAATTAGGAATTAAATATTATTGAAATGATTAATTTAGAGACTTTTAAATTAAAGAATAAATCTCTTCCCAACAATATCCCTATTTTAATAATTCCAATTTTATTATTCTTCCCAAATTTAATCAATTTTTTAATTAAGGTTTAATTATTTTAAATTGTTTAATGGGTTTCTACCCTTTAATTATTTAAATTTCAATCATCCAAATCAGATTAAGATCAAATATTTTACTTGTTAATTTTATTAAACCTAAAGTTTTAATTAATGGTTAAAATTTTAATTACCACTTTGCCCTTTAAGCTTAATAATTTCATAACTCACTAAATTGAGCTCAAATGAACTTAAAATTTTTATGTAACTTCACTCATATGTCAATAAAGACATGAGAGGAGAAAATGTGATTTTTCCGTATTTAATTTATTTATATAATTATTTTTAGTAGAAAATAGAATTTCCAAGGAAAATTTAATAACTATGACCAAGGGAAAGTTTCTGTCCTTAAAAAGATTAGGGGACATTCCTAATGACCAGAGGACCACTTGGACCAATTTTGGTGATTTTTTGAATTATATTATTTTTATTATAATTATTTTAAGTTTTGGAGTGTTAATTAATTTAAAAATAAAATAAAGGTTGAAAAATGAATTTTATATTTTTCAAAAATCTCTCTCGATATCAAGGAAATCAGAGAGTCAATTTTTGCAATTTTCTGATTTTTCTTTGATTTATTATAATTATTTTAGTGAAAATGCTAGAAAATACATTTTTTTAATTTTAAAATTACCCTAGGGCTTTAAAATTTAATATCTCATTAAATAGTACCTAAGAAAAATATGGGGTTTGTTCCTAAGTGATTAAAATTCAAAATGTGACATTTTGGTGAATTTTATTATTTTTGTGATTTTTATTATTTTTTAATTATCAAAAATATTAAAATAATATTAAAAATTAACTTTTTTAGAAAATTGAAATTTTAATTTTCTTAAATTCCCCTAATATCAAAGAGGCTCCAAAACCAATTTGGTGAATTTTTTAAAGATATTTTGAAAGTTATGAATTTTTAAAGTTTAAAATGACTAAATGGCTTAATCAACTTATTTGGTAGGGCTAACCAAGTCCAATTGACTTCAAATTTTTATGGTGGGTTCCTCTGATCTTAAAGGTCAGTGGAGAATTGATTTCAAGTCAATTTGATATATGGTTAGCTCTAATTAATTAGGGATCTATTTTGGGTGTTTAAGCCAATTAGGGTTATTTTAAATGAACTAACTCAAAACCTATTTTCCCTAGTGGTCCTCTCGGTCATAAGGGACATCACCAAATTTTCCTAGAATTTATTTCACAACATGCTAATTATTGGATTTAAAATACTCAAAATAGTAACATGAATTTAAAAAATCAATAACTTCTCATAGGGATGGCCTCCGACTTTGGAAAATTCGTGGAATGTTCCCAAATTCGTAGGCTTCAAAAGCCCTATGGTCTCATGCCATGGTGAATTTCCTATATGCATGGAGAAATAAAAGAATGCAAACGAGTAAATAAATTATTAAAAATAAAATACTTGATGAAATTAAATGATTTCTTTTCCACATTATTCTCCTCTCGTTCATCGAGCAAGAGGGTATTTTTATTTTATTTTTATGATTTTCCTACACAAAGTTATGAATTTTTGAAGTTTAAGGAATTAAATAAATAGAAAAATACCCTAATTTTCTATTTATCCACGCGGCGCCGCGTCAACCTCGGCAGCTCCGAAACGCCGCGTGTCGCGCCCCCATTCGACGCCGCCATCTGACTCAGCGCTCCGGTCCCGCGGTTCACGTACCATCTCCTGGTCCGACGCCATCTGAGCCGTCCGTCCGCGCGTGTATTAAATGGACGGCATCCGTTCATCGTCCCCGAGCGTCCTCACCCGAGAGCCGTCCACACTAAATCCCTAATATCTCACTCGATACTCGATGGATTTTCGTGTTCTTATGCTCTACGGATTTGTCTCGAGAATACGAACACATCCATACGGCTTATGTGGGATGAAATTTACTCAATAAAAATGGAGAATGTTCGAAGCTCGGGAAGAAGAGTGAGGCCATACCTTTGCTCGGAGAAGTGTGGCTTCGATCCGAGGGTTGTTTCACCTTCGATTGGATCCCAGCAAGCTCCAGATGAAGTCTCCTGGTCTGTTGAATTTCCTAGGTAGGATTTTGACCACAGCCGATCACAAAGCATGGAGGCTGGAGCAACTGGGTGGCCTGGAGACGGGGCTTTTGATGGTGGACACCTTATCTTGGTCTAGTGAAGGTGTAGGACCAATCAATTTGGGGATTGGCTCACTGTGGAGAAGTGTCCTGGTTTTGGGCTTGGATTTCAACTCGAAATCGAGCTCGCGAGAGGAAATGGCAGGGGGATTTCAGTGGGGATCAAATGCTCTATGTATGGGGAGTAGTCCGGAACAATTTTGGCGAGTTTCCTTAAGGTTTGTTTCAGCACCTCTCATGGCCGAGAGGGGTGGTGTTTAAATAGAGAGGGCGGAGGGCCTCCCGGGGAGAGTTGGGGCTCGGGATCGACTGCTTAGGTCGAGGCGAACAGCCATGGTGGCCACTTGGGCATGGGGCAACTCAAGAAGGGAGAATTCCAAAGTCGGGCTCACATGTGAGCTCTCGCCACGGTGGTTTCCGGCGGCCGTGGTGGCTGGCCGGCCCGGGGTCAGTCCTCGTTGTCATCGGGGAGGTCGGGTCGGAGCTTAGTGCGACCAATCGGTGCAATGCCATGTGTAAAGAGCTTGGATTGAAATGGAATGGGGGAAGACCATTTTGGGTTCAAATGAGTTAACCCATGATTTTGGGCTAGGTTCACCACCCAAGGCCTGGTCTTGGGCTGAAAAGGTTCACTTGGGTCGCCCAAGAGAGAATGGTGTGGTCTCCATCCATGATGAGGTGGCTAAGCATGGTTTAGTGTTCGACATGCTTAAGGTAAAAAAGGGTTTAAGAAGGATTAGTAAAGGGGGCCCTCCTTTTGCCATTAATGGCTTGATCACATGTCAAGCCTTCCATGGCTTCATATGGCTTGTCCATGGCTTGCATGGCTCACCTTTGGCTTGGGAAAAGTGGAGTCAATTTCATAAAAATGGATTTAAGAAAAATTTTGGTATTTAGGGGTGATTTGGAATGAGGCTTGATTTGGAATTATTTGATGATGGGATTAGAACTTAGGGAATGGCTTTGATTAAGTGGATGGCAAATGGAGATGTCATGTGGGCTTTAGTGGTAGATTTTGGGCTTTTGTATTTGGTAGAAATGGGCTTTTAAAATGGTTTAGGGAAGTGGGCTTTTGGATTTTAAAATGGATTTTAGGATGGAATTTTGGCAAGAGGTTTGGGCCAAATAATTGTTGGGTTTAGCTCATAGATGTGTCATGAGTGACTTGGAGCAAATTGGGAGTGATTTGGGTTTGAATTGGGTTGAATTTGGGCTCTTTTGGTGAATGGGCCAATATAGGTCCAAGTGGGCCAAGTTGGGCTAGAGTTGAAATTGATGTAAAATTAATGTTGAGAAATGCTTATGGGAGTGTTTCAAAGAGGTTTTGGCTTTGGTTGGGCTTTGATTTTGGGGTTTGGGCTCATTTGGGTTAGGTTTGGGTTTAGGTCAAAATTGGGCCTTTTAGCTTTGGGTTGAGTTTGAGTGGGGTTTGGGTCCAAATTTTGGGGAAATCATGTTAGTTTTTTGCTTGTGGGGGTGCTAAGGAGGATTTAGAAAAGATTTGGGGTTAATTGGAGTTGAATTGGGTGAGTTTGGGTTAGGTTTGGGTCATGGGTCCAAATCGGGTTTTAAGGCCAAAAGTGAAATTGGATCCAAATGTCAATCAAATTGGACTTAGATTTGGTCTAGATTGGTGTTGGGAATGTTGAATTGAAGTTTAGGATTGAATTGGACCAGAATTTGGGTCAATCGGGTAGGTTTGGTTTGACATCGGGTTCACTTAGGGTTAAAATGGGTCAAATCGGGGGTTTTGACAAAAGTGGGGTAAATTGACAAAATTGGCCCATGGTGTAGTTGAACAAAATGAAATTGGGAATATTTGGGATTTTTGGAATTTTCTGAGAATTTTCTGAATTTTTGGATTTTGGGGTCAAGAGGGGTATTTTGGGTATTTGGAGGGTATTGGGAGGTATTTTTGGAATTTTTGGTATTTTTGGCTATGGATGATCAATTTGAGTGGAGAGAAATGTTTAGGAATGATTTTGGAGAATTTTGGGTGATTTGGAAATTTTTGAGAAATTCGGGTAGTTTCGAGGGTTTTGGGTAGGTTAGAGGGTGTAGTGGTCTCGGGGTCAAAAATCGAAAATTTGGAAAATTGAAGATCGGGTAAATTTGAGTGGAATGAAATCATTTTGGTTGAGCCATGAAGCCACATCAAGCCCACATGAGCCATGAAGGGACTCATTTGAGGCATTCACTATGTTGTTCCTAACCCTCTTAGCCAAGGGCTTGGGGTTAAGGACCATCCATGTGAATCACCTACATGAGTCAGGAGGTCAAGTTAGGTATGGGTGTGGTTTTAGGAGGTGTGTGAAAGTGTAGTGTATGAGTGTAGTGTGTGTGTAAGTCAGCCCCTTCACCAGACCAGGCCACCTAGGGCAGTCCTAAGGCCAAAGAGTCCTATAGGAACTCATCCTTTAAACTTCCACATTTGATTTCAACCCTCTAGGTGATTAGGGGTCTACGATCAAGTTTGTGGAGTTTCAGGGAGTTAAGAAGTGGTTTGAATTTCTAAAAGGTGGTGGATCCCAATTCTAGTCCTCTAAGATAGTCAAAGGAAAAGCCTAAGGCTAGATCCTAAGTACTAAAGAGAAGAAGAGAAGACCTCATCAAAAATGAGGTCAACAAATGGACTCCCAATAGGTGTGGTGAGTCGACGGAGCACACCGCGCGTATTGGTGTTGATCGAGTGATCAACAAAACCAACACGGATGTCCAAGTGACAAACTTAGGACGAAGTAGAAGAGTTTCCGTCGGGGAGTGTCAAGTATATCTCCGAAACCGGAGATTCCCGAACTCCAGCTGGGGAAAGGAGGTGAATTCCAAATCACATGGTCTGCGGGGATTTCGATTTAGATTTCATTTTGTTTCAATTTAAGTTTTGATGTGTAAGTTTTAGATTTCGATTTTTTATTTTAAATTGAGGTTTGATTTAAAATTTATTTGAGAAAATTTGGATTTGAAACGAGAATTGGAACCTAGGTTCCAATCTCGGGATTGAAAGGAAACTGGAATTTAGGTACCGACTCGGAATGAGAATCGGAGATTAAGTGTCGATTGAAAAGGATGAGAATCAGAATTTAGGTACTGACCTCGAAAGTTTAAACGAAGCTGGAGTTGAAAATTAAGTATCAATCCTGGGAGAGAATCGAAATTTAAGTATCGATCTCGAAAGAGAGTCGGAATTTAGGTACCAACCTCGAAAATGATGAGAATCGAGATTTAGGTACTGATCTCGGAATGAGAACTAGAATTTAGGTACTAGTCTCGAAATGAGAGATGGAATTTAGGTACTCGGTCTCGAAAGTTTAGAATTGAAATTTAGGTATCGATTCGAAAGAGAATCGAAATTTAGGTATCAATCTCGAATGAGAGTCGGAATTTAAGTACCGACCTTGAAGGAAGATGATCGGAATTTAGGTACCGAGCTCTCGGAAATTTTGAATTGAAATTTAGGTATCAATTCGGATGAGAATCGAAATTTAGGTATCGATCTCGGAATGAGAACTGGAATTTAGTTACCAGTCTCGGAAATTTTGAATTGAAATTTAGGTATCAATTCGGATGAGAATCGAAATTTAGGTATCGATCTCGGAATGAGAACTAGAATTTAGGTACCGTACTCGGAAATTTTGAATTGAAATTTAGGTATCAATTCGGATGAGAATCGAAATTTAGGTATCGATCTCGGAATGAGAACTCGGAATTTAGGTACTGGTCTCGGAAATTTTGAATTGAAATTTAGGTATCAATTCGGATGAGAATCGAAATTTAAGTATCGATCTCGGAATGAGAACTGGAATTTAGGTACCGATCTCGGAAATTTTGAATTGAAATTTAGGTATCAATTCGGATGAGAATCGAAATTTAGGTATCGATCTCGGAATGAGAAGCTGGAATTTAGGTACCAGATCTCGGAAATTTTGAATTGAAATTTACTTGTGGAGATTGGGATTTAGCGAGAGATCGAAATGAGATATGAAAGTGTTTCATATCCTACGGGAATCAATCAAAGTCACGATTACTTGGCGAAGGGTACAAACCTATGCCATCCGGATCAAATTGAAAACTCTTCGTGATTCTGAAATCATCCCAAGAGAGGGTTTCAAGGGAGGTCTAGAATAGATCTTGATTTGAAGAAGGATTGGAGGGTTTGAGAAGATGGGTTTAAACTGGAATTTAGTTTGAGCTTTAAATTTGTTTTGTTTGTCCTTTAACTATCCCGTTTTTTGTTGTTTATTTGGTGTTCAACATTTTTAGATTTTTAAGAAAAGTTTTCTTTTATTGCTTTTTTTTTATTTCTTTTCTGTTCTTTGTTCTAAGTTCATTTAACTTTAATGGCGTTTTCCAGTCAATTTGCACAAAAGAGGTGAAGGCCAAAAATGTGACATGGTCACTTTCATTCCAATCATGTCGAAGATACGTCATACAACTTGATCTGGAATATATCTCATACAATCCATGTAGACTCAAAACGGACTATGTATGATCTTCGTCGATCCATCCAAAGAAGCATCCGTCAAAAATCCATGTCCGAATAGTGGGGTACATGGTCGATAACATCACCTTCCAAGCCATCCTTGGCAAGGATGCCGTATGGATGTACATTGGAGGTGTGATATTTTCCATGTAACTCACAGACTCGTAAGGCCGGAGGCTCTCTAGCTCCGGTCCGGTCGGAAATGGTAAGGTGTCTTCCTCGTCATCCATTCTCCTGAAGTGACCGAGATCCACTTCACCGACACTCCCGGTATGCAATACTTAGCGATATCCGCTCCGTTGCCCTTCGGTATCATGACGGAACCTACCGGTAATGGTATCTTCACCGGCCCTCGGAACTTACCCGGGCTCGTTATCCGGAGGTCGAATCCGAACATGATGTTACACTCGTTCGGAAAGAGAGCGTGCGTAAAGGTCCGACAAAGTCGTGGTGATCTATGTGTGGGGGTATGCGATCACCCTGTTTGTAGATGTTAATAATGCAGCTATTGGGCATGCAATCTGCTGGCAGTACCCTCCATGTTATCAATCTCTTTACCATTCTCTTGATGACTAATGGCATCAGATCCACTTAGCCATGACGGAGTATTCCCGGTGGGTTTCCCTTCCTGTCCTCCTGCAAAGTTGTAACAGACATCCACATTGTATTGTAATTCTTCCCTTCCCCGGCATCCATTTCCGGGGTTCTGAGTATGTGTTTTCCCTTAGGCGGCCTGCTCGGCTCATTCTTTTCAAATCCCGGATGCAATCCATGATTTGCTGTTGTTCATACTCTGAGAATACGTCAGTATGTAGCTCGAGGCCCTCTAGTATATTGATCCTTCTACCTCTAATTCTCTCGAAGTATTCAAAGGTCTTCTTTTCAACATTCTGCATTCTCTCCAGCTCGTATTCCGGAATAATCCGCGATGGCGAGGCCCGGTGACATATTGTGGGATATACGGCTCGATCCCTTCACGTTCTCACACGCATACTCGGCTCTTCGGGGATGATGTCCGTCGGGACATCCCCCGGGGTTGCTTCTACAACAAGGTCATGCATTACCGGTGGTTCTATCCGGTGGCGTGGTAGCCTTCTTTCTTCCGGTCTTTGTGAGATTTCCCGGTCCTTTCTCGTTATCCTAGGAGCCGGCCTCCTTTCTTCGGGTTCTGGTGAACCGGTGTCCTCGAAGTGTATGTATCGGCAGTAGCAATCGTCTCGTCGTCGTTGGTCCACAGCTAGTTTTGTTAACATCTTACGGATACGTCGATTCTTATTTCTTCATTGCGTTGTCGCGAGAGTAGCTCTTCGAACTTCTTGAATCTCCGCAGGCGCGGCGCCGACAAGCTCGCCTTCCGCCGTAGCGACTACAAACTTCATTTTCTTATCTTCTTCGGTGTTTGCCTTTCTTTTCTTGTTCTGCTGGATTGGTGGCTCGGGCCACCCACTTTCATCACTGTGTCGCCCGGCAGCTTCTTGTCGATCAACCGGGACCCGATCACTTTCCTCGTACTGTAGGCCTGCTGTTGCGAAATCCGAGTCAATCTCGATTATCGCTCCATCTTTCACCCTCTTTTCATCGAGTGCAAGGCTTACGCCATTTCTAAAGTTTAGGACCAACCGCCCGTTCGACATTTCCCTGCTATAAGACAAGGAAAAGGATTAGGGGTTGTACTAAGAACAAGAACATTAAGAAAATGTTTATTAAAGACACATTTTTTTTTATTATATTTTTTGTATTTTCAAATTTAACAGGAATGAAGTAGGATAAGATCAGGGAAGAGATTTTGATTTGGAAAAGAAAACAAGGAAAACTTTATTATCATGATTTTATTTATTTTAGCACATTTTATTATTTTTTGGGTTCGGACCCAATCATAAGTAATTACTTCACCCGTGTTTCTTAGGGATGAAGAATTCATTCCTTCGAAACATCAGGTAGCATAATACTTTTTCAAGTATCGTCCGTTGATCGGAAGCATATGTCGTTCTCCCTGGAAATTCACTAGCTGATAGGAACCTCCTGAGTATACTGCTTCAACCACAAACGGCCCTTCCCAAGTGGGTTCAAATTTTCCTTCTATCTTGCGGTGTGCAAGGATAGGTCTCTTGAGAACAAGAACTAAGTCACCAACTTTGAAGGTTCTTGGGCGGACCAGTTTGTCATGGGCTTGAACCATTTTAGCTTGGTATAGTTCTAAATTTCGTTGCGCACGCAAGTCTTTTCCTTCCGGGCTTTCTAATTCCTCTAGTCGTAACTTGGCGTTCTCTTCGTCATGATCTTATTTGCAATCGCAATTCCGAGTGAAGGAAGGCCGAACCTCTAAAGGTAACATCTTGCCTCGGACCCATACACCAGAGTGTAAGGTGTAGCTTGAGTGGGAGTTCTGAAGGTTGTCCGGTAGGCCCATAAGGCTTCTAACAACTTCTCGTGCCAATTTCTTTTATTATCGTCCAAAGTTTTCTTTAAAATTTGAACGAGAGTTTTATTAAAAGCCTCAGCGAGGCCGTTCGCTCTTGGGTAGTAAATTGTTGAGTATCGCCAGTCGATTCCGTGTCTCCCGACAAAATTATTGATTTGCGTGCTTCGAATGCCGACCCATTATCCGAGATAATCCCGTGCGGCACTCCGAAACGGTAGACAACTTGGTTCTTGAAAACCGTAGCACGTGGTGTGCTTTCACTTCTCTAAGTGGAACCGCCTCGCCCACTTGGAAAAGTAATCCGTAGCCGCAAGAATGAAGCGATGTCCTTTCGAAGATGGTGGTTCTATCGGACCCTACTATATCCGTGCCCCAACATTCAAATGGCCACGACACAATTGTCGGGTGTAGCACATTTGGAGGTTGGTGTAGAACCACTCCGTGCACTTGGCATTGGTGACGGCTCTTGGCGATTTTCATGCAGTCGGTCATCATCGAGGGCCGATAATATCCTAGTCTTTTAATTTTCATTTTCATCTTCGGACCCGATCGGTGAGCACCACGAGTCCCGAATGCACCTCTTTAACAATTTCACGGGCCTCGGACCCGCTTAGGCACCTTAACCACATTTGATCAAAAGACCTTCCGTATAATGTGTTGTTTATTAATGCGTAGGACGCAGTTCTTTTCGATTCGATGGGCTAGCGACCTATCGTCCGGTAGCTTTCCTGTTTGCGGTGTCGTCCATCAATGGCCGTCGCCAATCTTCCGTGTTTTCCGTCCATCGTTGCAAGCCGATCCTTTTTCTTTTTCCGATTTATGTATCGTGTCTATGTCGAGCCGTGATAGGACTCGACGTCCGTGAACCGACACTTCCACCGATTCATCTTGCAAACGAGCAAATTCTTTTGCGAGACGGCTAAAGCATCCGCTAAATCATTTTCTTTTCGGGAATTTTGTAGATTGTCACATTCGGAATTTGTTCTAACAATTGAATGGCATACCGGAAGTATTTCTCGAGTCTTGGTTTAAAATTCCGTATTGTCCACGTGATCCGTTGAATGATTAACTGCGAATCCCCGTAGATGTTGATGTCCGTTATCCCCATTCGAATAGTTAATTCCGAGTCCCGTTATGAGGGCTTCGTATTCCGCTTCGTTGTTTGTACATGGTTTCGCCAGTGGTAGGAGTATCTTAACATCCCCCGTTCCGATGTTATAAAGATTAGCCCGATTCCCGCCTTACCGGCACTATCACTTGCGAATCTTCGTCTTTGTGTGCTGAAGATGCTCCGTCGAAATATAATTCCCAACGTCGATCATCGGGGTCTTCTAGGCTCATTATTTGTTCATCCGACAAATCGTCATCGAGGGAGATTCGCCGACAAAGGGTGTGCTGCGAGAAAGTCTGCTAAGACTTGTCCCTTTACAGCACGAAGAGGCACGAAAGTTATATCGAATTGCAATAATATCATCGACCCTCTGGCAAGTCTGTCGGAAAGTGTTGGATGAGTCATCAAGTATTGCAATGGATTAAATTTCGAGATCGGGTTGACCTTATGAGAAAGCATGTAGTGCTCGAGCTTTTGAGCGGCGAAGATCGGGGCCAAACAATGCTTTTCAATTGCGGGATACCTTATTTCCGTCGAAGTAAACGACGGCTTAGGTAGTAAAGAGCATTTTCTTTACCCTCATCATCGACCCGGCTAACGGGGCTCCGAGAGAGTCGTCTAAAGCCGCGGTATAAAGTATCGACGGTCTACCCGAGACTCGGGGCTCGCTAAGACGGGAGGTGTCATTAAATATTGTTTAATGTCCTCGAAGGCCTTCTGGCATTTCTCTTCCCAAATAAATTTGGCCTCCTTTTTAACTAGTGCCGAGAAAGGCTGACACCTACCTGACAAGTTTGAGATAAAGCGTCGAAGATATGCCAACTTCCCTTGAAAAGATCATAGTTGTTTTAAGGTCATTTCTAAGATAGCTTTAATCTTTTCCGGGTCGATTTCAATTCCACGATGTCGGACAACGAATCCTAAGAATTTCCCTGAGGTGACGCCGAAGGCGCATTTTAAGGGATTCATCTTAAGGTTAAATTGCCTTAATCGTTCGAAAACAATTCTCAAATCATACGGGTGGTTTTCCTTTACTTTGCTTTTGATGACCACATCGTCCACGTATCATTCGACTTGATTGTGGATGAGATCATCAAAAATTCTTGTCATCGCTCTCTCGGTATGTTGCTCCTGCGTTCTTCGATCCAAATGGCATCACTGTGTAGCAATATACTCCGATCGGCGTTCTGAATGCTGTAAGCTTTTCATCTTCTGGAGCCATTTTTATCTGGTTGTATCCTGTAGATCCATCAATGAATGAAAATATCTCATGTGTCGAAGCAATGTCGATCATTAGTTCTGGGATCGGTAGAGGGAATTCATCCTTTGGACATGCCTTGTTTAAATCTCCGAAGTCCACACAAATTCCGATCCGACCATTTTTCTTCTCGACCGGCACCACATTGGCTAACCAAGTCGGGTATTGTTCTTCACGGACAAATTTGGCGTCTATTAGCTTTTTAACTTCGGCTATGACTTGTTGTTCGATTTCTAGACGCATTCTTCCGGGACCTTGTCTGACTGGGACAGAAGTAGGATCCACTCCTAGCTTATGGATCGCGACCTCGGAGCTAATCCTGGCATTTCATCGTAGTTCCAAGCGAAACAGTCTTTAAATTCCATTAATAACTTGATTATTTCTTCGGAGTCTTCTTTATTGAGTAAGGAGCTAACAAAGGTAGATCTAGGCTCTTCGCTAGTACCTAAGTTAACTTCCGTTAGCTCATCTATTGTAGATTTAATTTCTTCTTCGAATTCTGGTGGAGCGTCTCCAATTTGTAAATCTTCGAGTTCGTCTGTAGTTTCCTTGCACTTTTCATTAGATTCGCAAGTGACAACCAAGAAAAATTCAGTATCGTCAATCGATCCTATCGTGCCAAATCCGAGTCCATGCTTTGAATCGGGTGGACGACCGGAGTTATTCCATAATTTTTCAAAATGTTGTGATCGACCTTTTGTCCATTGTCGAGGTAAGAAACCACGTTGAATTAAACTTTGAACACGTGGAGAGTACCACTCAAAAGGTAATTCCATTAATTCCGATGAAGTGACATCTTCAAATTGTACATTATTTTCAGCTTTGAGGAAGAAGCACCACGGTAGAATTTGATTGGCTTTGCACCGCCGCTACGTACCTCTTTGATCACCATACCCTCGATCTTATTAGAATGGATCGGGGTTAGGGTCATAGTATGTACGTAGTGGTTAATCTTCTCGTACATTGATTTGTATTCTTCATTCTTTTCATCTTCGAGGGAGATCTTGAATTGCGGCTTCTTCCGACTTATCGTTGTCGCTTCTTGCTTCGATTTCTTTTCTTCTTCGAACTATCTTCCCAATCAACATTGATGGCTGGTTTCCTCCGTCCAATCGTCCTAACGTCTCTACCACGGCCTCGTCCCCGGCCTCGACCTCGGATGCGAGTTGTGGAGAAACCTTCACCATCTCGCCGTAAGGGAGTGGTGAGTGACCGTTGGACTAGAACTTCGTGTTCTTCGTTGTCCCGAACTTTCTTTGTTTCATTTGTTATGGTATCTCTGGAGAAGATTGTTTTCTTCGGTGGTGCATAATAAGCTGCGTCTTCATGGATTCCAATCTCATGTACGGAGAATGGTTGTAAGTCACCTTTCATGCACTGTTCCCCTCCATCGTAGTATTTGATGCACTGATGTAGAGATGATGGTACCATCCTATTTTCATGTATCCATGGTCGGCCCAAGAGAGCGTTGAACGACGTTTCGAATTAATTATGTGAAATTTTGCGGTTGTCTTTGCTAAGTCACCGGTCTTCATTAGTAGCGTTATTGATCCGAGGGCTCTTTCTCCTTTCTGGTTGAATCCTCTTAATAACATTTTGTCGGCTTCGAGCTCGCGAGCATCAAATTCCAAATATGCTAGTGTTCGAAGACTCATTATATTGATTGATGCTCCCGGATCCACCAATACTCCGGAGAGCGTAAACTTCCCAATTGTAACTGAAATGTACAACGGTCGGTTGTGGTCTGCTGTCCCAAGTAGAAGGTCATTGTCCGTGAAGGTAACACCTCGTTGTTCCTTTAACGAGCAAACCTCATCTAAGGAATCTCCGACCATTTGAGCTAAGCAAATTTCCGGATCAAGTAAGGCCTTGATCAGAGCTTCTCTCATCTCCTTTGATAAGATGAGAGCATCGTAGATGCTCGCTTGGTCGGTAGTTTCCTAAGATGGGCTAGCACGTTGTAGTCCACTTTATTTCCATGTGTCTCGGCTTCTTCTCGAATGGGTATTTCTTCTTCCGGGGTTGGTTCTTCTTGAACAACCACCCGCTTTCCTTCGTCCTTTGGACCCATTCTCGGAGGTAGAACTCTTCCACTTCTTAAGTTGACTTCGTAATTTCTTCCGAATCTAGTGTCGAGCTTGTCGGTGTTTCTTCCCGAATCGAAATGACGGGCTCTTCCGGATTAGCTTCGCAGTCCGAAGGCTCTAACTCTATTGTGATCGGAGCTCCTCGAAACTCGCAGCTAGATTCGTTGCTTGTTGAACTCTCGTAGCCTCCTTGATGGATGTCTTCTTTGTCATTTTGATCGTCGAGATTGTGTATGATTTGAGAATTGTCGTTGGTATCGAAATCGATGTCCGGATTGTCGCTAGTTATGTAATCGTTAGAAACAGTCAAAACATAGCCAACGCCATCACCCTTATCATTATATGATCCCACCGAAGTGAGCAGATAATCATACAGAGTCAGAGGTTTGAGGGATTTCCCCCCCCAAATCCGAAACAACTATCCTAGGATAAGCAGCCCCTAGTCTAGCCTTAGGAACCGCAGTCTTCTCTTCTTCGTTGATTTTCTTCTTCTCTTCAATCGTCTCCTGTTGAGGTAGTTCCTCTATCGCAAGTGACAGTGTCGGCTTAGCAGGTTTCAAACTTTGAATTGAAGCTCGCATCGAAGCGGTTTGGATGATGTCTAAAATCTTCTTTGAAGACCTCGTCCAAGCGGTAGTCCATCCATCGTTAGTTGTATAGGGATCTATCGGAATGATGGGACCAGTTGAGACAACATTGACGGAACCTCCTTTCTGGGGTTCCTTCATGTACTCCTTTGGGATTGTTATATTTCCTTTCCGAAGGTTGTCATTGAGCCAACTTTTGAAGGTAATACAATCTTCTATTTTGTGTCCAAGCATTTGGTGATAAGGGCAAAAGTTGGGATCACTTTTCTTGTTGACTTCCTCCGGTCTCTTAGGCTCTGCACTGGAAATCTGGAGTCTTCATCGACTACGAAACATTTTTGGCACTCGCTTCATTCTTGAATGGATATTCCCTGCTCGAAGCTCCCTTAATGTACGTTGCGGACGAGGCGGTTGTTCATACCGTGGAGATGATCGATAGGCTGGGTCGAGGTTCGTTGTAATTCCGTTGAGGTTGTCGCGGCCGTTCGGACGATATTTGTATCGGTTGCTTGCCTTGTCGATCGCCGCAATGATCCCGAATTTCTTTTCAAAAGTCTTCACACGCTTTTGCTTGTCTGTCTTGTCGGCGAAACTTAATTGCTTCGCCTCCTCTTGCAAGCTCCCGGCCTTGCTTAACAACTTCTCGAAAGTCTTAATAGTGAATCCTTTGAGGAGAAGTGCTATCGGGCCGTGAATTCTTTTAAGTAAGATGCCGACTGCATGTTGTTCTTGTAGTTGTGGTTCACACTTCATGCTTAAGTTCCTCCATCGAAGTATGTAATCCACCAAAGTTTCGTTTGGCTTCTGCTTCTCTACCACTAAATCACCTATAGTGATGTGGTGCTGAGCTCCGATGAATCGCTTGATGAAAAGGTTTTCTAGTTCTGAGAACGTCTTCACTAAACCATTTGGTAATTCTGCATACCAATCGAAGGCGATACCTGACAAGCTGCTGACGAAC
>JAKZJZ010002357.1:0-17476 GCA_022702705.1 Papilionanthe hookeriana x Papilionanthe teres
ACTAACAACCAATCTAATACGAATTTCGATTTCCTCGACGATCCTCAAATCGTACAAAATTCGATGAACTTATTAACATGACCGAAGAAGATATTAACAACACGAGAATACGACGAGTTCGGATAGCGAAGCGCCGTTTTTGAATTTCAAGGAACGCCGAGTTACGATTGAATTAGAATTGTCGGATTCGGAGACGACACTTGGAAGAGCCGATCGGCACTCCGAGAAGACAAGTCTGCGGGTCCGACCCGAATGGCGGAAGAAATAACGGAGGTGTATTTGAGAAGAGGAAAGGTGTTACCCCGAACAACGGGTTCGGCGGTAAAGGAAAAACATACACCTACCTCTGCGGAGACCAACCCCATTAACGGAAGAAACACATGTTCGAGAGGAATCGGGGAGCTCGAATAACAAAGTGGAGTATAACGTTCTAGCCCATCTACGAAAGTTGCCAGCCAAATTAAGCATTCTCGACGCCCTGATACTGTCAAAAGAGATGAGAGAGGCTCTGGTTAAGGCTTTGCTCGACCCAGAGATTTGCTTAGCTCAGTTGGCCAGCAGCTCAGTAGACGAGGTTTGTTCGTTAAAGGAACAGTCTGGTATCACTTTCACGGATGATGACTTGTTGCTTGGGACAGCCGACCTGACAGGCCACATATATTTCCGTGAACATCGACGGATTCACACTCTCCGGGGTATTGGTTGATCGGGAGCGTCGATTAACATAATGAATCTACGGACGTTAGCCTACTTAGACATCGACACCCGCGGGCTTTCTACGACAAAATGATGTTAAGAGGCTTGACCGAAAGGAGAAAGGGCTCTCGGATCGATAACAACGTCGTCTGAGAATTGGTGAACTAGTAACGACCGCAAAATTCCACATCATAGATTCGAGAGACTTCGTTCGATGCCTCTGCGGGTCGACCACGGATCCATGAGTACAAAATGGTTCCATCGTCCCTACACCGGTGCATAAAATACTATGAAGGAGGTCGGGAACGGTGCATCGAGGAGATCTACAACCTTTTGCAATACATGAGATAGGCCTTCATGAAGATCTTGCCTACTACGCGCCACCAAGAAGACGAGTTTTCTCCGGAGACGTCGTTCCGAAGAAATTTGAAGAGTCGAAGGGATTGCAGAACGAGACCGGCCCGGCTCCGATTCGGCGATCTCCCATCACTCCTTTACGGCGAGATGGTGGCATCTCTTTTAGCCCCCGTTTTCGAGATCGAGGCGGGGACGAGGGCGAGGAAGAGTCAACAAGATTGTTGAACGGAGAGATCCGGTCATCAACATTGACTTGGAAGACGACTCGAGGAAGAAAAGACGACAAAAATAGCGAGAACAAGAAATCGAAAGATACCTCGGTTTGAGATTTCCTTGGAAGAAGAAAAGAAAAAGAATATGAATCGATGTATGGCTAGGATCAGCCAATATGTACGAGCCGTAGCCTTAACACGATTCATTCCGATAAAGTTGAGGGGTTGGAGGTTAAGGAAGTACGAGTGTTGGCATGAGCCGATAAAATTTTACGAGTGGTTCTTCTTCTTCCGGTTACGAAAACAATGTAAATTTGGAAGAAAATACTTTTAATGAATTAATGGAATTGCCTCTTGATTATTACTCTCCTTATGTGCGAAGATTAATTCGGCGTGGTTTTTGTACACAGTAAATTATCGAAAGAAAGGATGCACCTCTTCGAGGAATTGTGGAATAATAAAAATCGAGCCTCTAAATCGAAAGAGGGCGTTGGATTCGGCACGGTAGGGCCGGTCTATGACTACCGAATTTTGCTTGGTCGTTACTAGCCGAGTTAGAGGAAAATTGCCTTGAAGTGGAAGAGAACTCGAAGAAACTCGAATAGAGGATGCCCGCCGGAGTTTGAGGAGGAAATCAAATCTACGAGTTGATGAATTGAAGGAGATCAATCTAGGGATCGAAGATGCCCCTAGACCTACTTTCATTAGCTCACTACTTAGCGATGAAGAGTCTTCGGAGTTAATCGAACTATTGTCGGAGTTCGGGAGATTGTTTCGCATGGAGCTACGATGAGATGCCGGGTTAGCACGGAGGTCGCGGTCCACGAGACTTGGAGTAGACCCGACCATGACCCCGGTTAAGCAAGCTCCCGAAGAATGCGACTTGAAATAGAGCAACAAGTCATCTACGAAGTGAAGAAGTTAATAGATGCCGATTTTGTAAGAGAAGAACAATACCGACATGGTTGGCTAATATTGTGCTGAGTTAGAAAGAAGAATGGACGAATTCGAATTTGTGTCGATTTCGAGAGATTTAAACGAAGGCTTGCCGAAGGACGAATTTCCATTACCCATCCAGAACTAATGGTGGATATCGCATCTTCACACGAAATTTTCTCATTCATGGACGGATGCTTGGGATATAATCGGATTAAGATGGCGCCGGAAGACGCGACACTTCTGCGCTTCGGAACACCGATCGGAATTTATTGCTACACGGTAATGCCATTCGGGTTGAAGAATGCTTTGGAGCAACATACCAACGAGCCATGACGAGGATTTTTGATGACCTCATCCATAACAGAGTTGAATGTTACGTGGATGATTTGGTCGTCGAACAGACGAAGGAAGACCACTTGTACGATTTGAGGATTGTCTTTGAACGG
The DNA here is from genome assembly GCA_022702705.1 of Papilionanthe hookeriana x Papilionanthe teres. Taxonomy (NCBI): domain Eukaryota; kingdom Viridiplantae; phylum Streptophyta; class Magnoliopsida; order Asparagales; family Orchidaceae; genus Papilionanthe; species Papilionanthe hookeriana x Papilionanthe teres. The sequence continues at coordinate 2,651 of JAKZJZ010002357.1, forward strand.
TTGCGGCAATTTAATCTTAAAATGAATCCCTTAAAGTGCGCCTTCGGTGTCACTCTCAGGAAATTTTTAGGATTTGTTGTCAGAGCATGGGAATTGAAATCGATCCGAGAGAAGATTAAAGCCATCTTGGAAATGCCACCCCTAAAACCTTAAAGCGATTACGATCGTTTCGAGAAATTGGCATATCTACGACGCTTTATATCTAATCTGTCGGGGACGGTGTCGACCGCTTTTCGCGTTAATAAAGAAAGATGCGAAGTTTACTTGGGATGAAAAATGTCAACGGGCGCTTTGAAAGTATTAAACAATACTTAATGACACTCTCCATTTTAGCGGCCCCGGTCTCGAGCCGGCAGTTGATACTTTATACCGCGAGCTTTAGACGACTCCCTCGGAGCCTTGCTAGCTCGGGTCGATGAAGAGGGTAGAAAACGCTCTTTATTACGCTTAGTCGTCGTCTAATCACTGCGGAGGTGAAGTATCCTCCGATTGAAGCGTTGTCTAGGCTTTAATTTTACTTGCCAAAGCTTAGACAATATATGCTTAGCTCATAAGGTCGACCTAATCTCGAAAGTTAATCCGTTGCAATATCGATGACCGGCCGACCCTTTACAGTAGATTGGCGCGATGGTCGATGATCTTGTTGCGATTCGATATAACTTTCGTACCTCTTCAGCCGTCGAAAGGACAAATTTTAGCGGACTTTCTCGCGGCACACCCGTTGCCAGTTGGTTCTCCCCTCGACGATGACTTGCACGACGAACAAGTAATGAACGTAGGACATCCCGATGCTCAGACGTTGGGAGATGTACTTCGACGGAGCTTCGTCGGCCGGGAGAGATAAAGATTCGCAAACAATAATTCCGGCGGAAGCGAGGATTGGCTCTAATTTTCATTACACCGGATCGAGGGATGTTAAGATACTCTTACCACTTGGCCGAGCCGTGTACGAATAACGAGGCGAGAATATGAGGCTCTAATAACGGGGTTAGGTTTAGCAATTTTAATGGAAATAACGAGACCTCGCTATTTACGGAGATTCTCGGCTTGTTATCCGACGAGTAGCCGGACGATACTGAGATCTTGAAACCGAGGCTAGAACAGTACCACGCGCTACACGATGAAGTTGTTAGAACAGATTCGAATGTGACGTTGTATAGAATTCCCAGAGGTGACAATTCTCGTACGGATGCTTTAGCCGAATTAGCTAAGGAGTTTGCATGCCGTGGGAAGATTCTATCGACGTTACGATACGGGGATGTCGAGTCACATCTCGAATCGACATGGATACCGTGCATAAGCGGGGAAGTGAGAACACGATTCTTTGCGATAGGCGAAGATGAGAATGATTGGCGTCGGCCAGTTTGTCGAATGCACTGCGAGCCAGGGACATTGCCGGAAGACGGATCAATAGCACATCGGATTAAGAGGAGGGCATTGTCATACGCACACAGTTGACAACGTGTTATACGAAAGATCCTTTGATCGGATGTGGTTAAGATGTCTAGCGAGGCGAGAGCGCGAGAATATCGTCGAGGAAGTACATGCGGGACTATGTGGTGCCCACCGGTCGAGTCAGAAAATGAAAATGAAGATCAAGAGGATGTGATACTACTGGCCAGCGATGATGAATGGCTGCATGGAAATTGCCGGAAGATGCGCATCGGTGTCGGGTGCACGGAGTGGTCTTGCATCGACCGCGAATGTGCTTACACCCGACAATTGCGTCGTGGCCATTCGAGTGTTGGGGCACGGATATAGTGGGTCCGATAGACCCTCCAGTCATCTAAAGGACACCGGTTCATACTAGCGACGACGACTACTTTTCGAAATGGGCGAGGCGGTCTTGGATTGAAGGAAATCGCGGCACATCATGTTCTTCGGTTTTCGAAACCCAAATTGTCTACCGCTTTGGTGTTCCCCGCGGAGTTATTTCGGATAACGGTACGGCATTCGAAAGTACTAAAATCAACGGTTTCGTCGAAAGCGGCATGGGATAGATTGGAGATATTCTACGATCTACTGCACGGCGAACGGTACAGCGGAGGCCTTCGATAAGACTCTCGTACGGATTCGAAAAAGACATTAGACAATAATAAAAGAGGGTGGCACGAGCGATTGCTTGAGGCGTTATGGGCGTACGGGACGACGTTCGAACCCGACTCGATCTACACCTTACGCCACGGTGTATGGGTCGAGGCGTGCTTCCTTTGGAAGTGCAATTACCATCCTCGGAATCGCCGCAGCTAACAAAATCACGACGAGAGGAGAATGCCGAGCTCAGGCTTGAAGAACTAGAAAGTCTCGAAGGGAAGCGACTCGTAGCACGGCGGAACATTGAATTATACCGAGCGAGGATGACGCGAGCCCACGACAAGTTGGTCGCCGAAACGTTTAAAGTTGGTGACTTAGTCCTCGTACTTCGAAGGCCCATTCTTGCGCACAGTAAGATGGGAGGAAAATTTGAGCCGACTTGGGAGGGACCGTTCGTGGTTGAAAAGTCTACTCCGGAGGATCCTGCCGAGTGATAGATTGCCGGGGCGAAAGGCCGTGCTACCAATTAATGGGCGATATGCGAAAAAGTACTATGCATCGTGACGTTTCGAAGGGCTTGATTACGAGTCCTAAGATATGCCGATGTCGATTGTCTATAGCTTGGGTCCGATAAATGAAATAAAAAAAAATGTGTACGTAATGAAAATGATAAGTTGATTTCTCTCGAATAAAATTATATTTCTTTCGTATTGAAATGCGAATTGCCTACAATTTCACATTCTTTCATAAATTTACATGCTTGAAATGAGATACAAACATGACTTTGTAAAATATATTCAATAATAAACTAGTATTGTTCATGTTCGGTTTGAATTTTAGCACGCTGACGTTTTCCTGTCTTTTTGCAGGAAAATGTCTAGCAAGAGGCTGATTTTCTCATTTAAAAACGGCATCGAACTCGCACTCGACGAGGAAGAGGTGGCACGAGGCGCCATCATAGAATTTGATACTGGACTTTGAACGGGTGAAGATGGATTATGAGGGTCGCATGCTAAAGGTAGTCAATCCGGATGAAGCGAGAAAACACGAAGACGATTACTCGGTTTCGAAGCGAGAGAACACCCTTGCGGCGATAAATAAGAGAAAGTTCGAGGATGACAAAGAAGAGATACGGGGAGCGACGGCCCGATTGTGAATGCCTTACGGGGGAACCCCACCGGTGTTCCATTACGGGTGGTACCGGCGAGTGCATCTAGGAAGATTCCACTTTCACGCACACAACGCCGTAATTTGAAGCGCCGCGAACTCCGATGCGGGATCGCTTGGAGAAAAGGGTAGCCGAGAGTCGGTGCGACGGATGCCCGGTAGCACGGGGGAAAGAACGAGTGCGAGAGCCGGTCGGTGAGGGACGTCATTCCCAGCCTTTGATAAAGAAGAGAAAGACCAAGCCAGTTGCAAAGCCTTACCAGAAAATGTGCCAGTTGAATCCCACGAGGATCACATCATAGTCCCAGCGACTCAAAGTCATGAAAATCAACAGGAAATCGTGCCTTACATTTCACAGCCTGTTAAATCAAAGCTACTGCCGACAATTTCAGAGGATGAACCAGAAAAATTTCAAAGGGTTCGAAAGCAAAATTTTGAGCACTTTGAAAGAATTCGGGGGAAATATGTTAACATTCTGGAAGAGTGGAATTGCATACGGATGTGTTCTCGGGTAGCGAACGGGAGGGCATAATTGATTATGTCTTTTACCTCGGGGACTTAGGTCGGGCGGGCCGTTTAAGGAAGAAGACGTATTCGAACCCGAAGGCTGGATGCGAGGCGAGGGACGAGGTTCTTATTCGGTTTGGTTGTTGCTACGACTACGCCATGACGGCAATGAGGAATCCGCCGGGCATCATAAGACACGACGAGGTAGACCCGATGCCCTCGATATTAAAGAGTATGATTAAAAGGATGGTTTCTTGGCACATCCTGCCGGCGGATTGTGTCTTGCGAATAGTTGCATTATAAATATCTACGAAGAGAGGCTGCATTCCACCCCATATAGATCATCATGATTTTACGAGACCATTACGCACGATCTCCTTCCTCGGCGGGTGTGATATTATGTTTGGGAGAGAGTTGCGGGTCGTTGGCGGAGTGAATTCGGTGGGCCGGTAAAGATCCCTCTTCCGGTTGGATCGGTGCTTGTGCTTAAAGGAAATGGAGCCGATGCGGCGAAGCCTTGCGTTCCGGGAGTACCGCGAAAGGAGAGTGTCCATCACTTTCGGGAAAATGGACGACGGGAAAGCACCATTTGGATACCGCCACGACCGGACCTTGAAGGGTTGCGGCCTACAGAGTTGTGAGACGGCACACCTCTAAGCGTGTACGAGAGACTTTCGTCTCGAAGTACATCTTGAGAGGAGGGTTAGTCTCTACACATTCCGAGATGGCTCGAAAGAGACTTGACGAAGAAATCAGCGATAGCTTATGATCGAAGATTGCATTCTACATACGGATGTTATTCATATGTATCTCTTTATATTTATCGACATTGCGTATTCGGACTATGTTTCATCTTATACGATTTCGAAGTATTAATAAAGTTTGCTTTTGCTACGTCGTGCGATTGGTTTAATGTCGTTAAGTTGAATCCTTGATTCGACTTCACAATACTAACGAACCGGGAACGATACGAAAACAATCATGAAATTAAATAAACTCCACAATCTTAAATTGAAACGAGTGATAAAACTCGACGAACGAAATAATAATCTAACTTCATACGACTACGCACTTGTCAATAAAACAATTGAAATTAAATAGCATTTGAAATCAAAATGATCAAAATCAACCAATTTCAAATCCAAATCTCGGCCAATTTGGTTTGAATCTTCTCGATATGTCGGTATCGTTATCTCTTTCCTCGAGCACGATAGTCTCATTCCACGGAAACACTTGGGTCCTCGAATCTCGGGTAGAAGAGTTTAGTCGGTTTTACTCGCATAGACTGCACTCTTCTCGGTTCTATTTCCTTTGCGTAAATCACAGTTGGTGTCTATCTTTTCGACGTAAATCCACAGGTGGTGGTCTCTTTTGGCGTAAATTCGCAGTTGGTGGCTCTTCGCTTTTAGCGTAAATTCCACTAGTTGGTGGCATTTATCTTTTTCGACGTAAATCCACTAGGTGGTGGTCTCTTTTGGCGTAAATTCCACCAGTTGGTGGCCTTCCTTTAGCGTAAATTCCACAGTTGGTGGATTTATCTTTTCGACGTAAATCCACAGAGTGGTGGTCTCTTTTGGCGTAAATTCCACTAGTTGGTGGCACTTCGCTTTAGCGTAAATTCCACTAGTTGGTGGCTATTTCTTTTCGACGTAAATCCCTAGGTGGTGGTCTCTTTTGGCGTAAATTCACAGTTGGTGGCCTTCCTTTAGCGTAAACTCCACTAGTTGGTGGCTATCTCTTTTGACGTAAATCCACAGGTGGTGGTCTCTTTTGGCGTAAATTCACTAGTTGGTGGCGCTTCACTTTAGCGTAAATTCCATAGTTGGTGGTTATCTTTTCGACGTAAATCACAGGTGGTGGTCTCTTTTAGCGTAAATTCACTAGTTGGTGGCCTTCGCTTTAGCGTAAATTCCACTAGTTGGTGGTATCCCTTTTGACATAAATCACTAGGTGGTGGTCTCTTTTGGCGTAAATTCACTAGTTGGTGGCCTCCTTTAGCGTAAACCTCTTTTTGGTGGCTTATTTTCGGCATAAATCTCGTGTTAGTGGCCGTGTACTTTCTCGCCAAATTGATTTCCTCATTTAATCGAGTTTACATCACTCGAACAAAACTTACAACAAAATAACCAAACAACACATCATGTTGCAATCCTTTCATCATTCCAGGCGAAACTTTTAAAGATCTTCGATTGCTCTTGTCTTTGGGTTGGAACTCCCAGTGGAAGCCCAAACTCGAATTCACCACGACTGCGAGTCAATTTGTTACGAGTGTGACATGCTTACACGATCTTACGAGTTGTGTTGGTCGCTTCGGTCGACACCGATACGCGCGGTGTGCATGTTACGCACACCGCACTATGAGAGTCCTTTTGTTGACCTCATTTTAGTGAGGTCTTAGGCTTATTCCTTTAGACCACAGGATCCAGGCTTTAGGAGTTCGTCTTCGACCATCTAGCGGACTAGTCATGGATCCTACCTCCCATAGAGCTTCGAACCACTACAGACTCATTTTGTAAGACCTCGCATGAGTAGTCCCGAGCACTCGACTCTTTGTTGCAGAGGCTAGGGACTAACATGTAGAGAGCTCGAAAATGAGTTCCCGTAAAGGCGAGACGGCCTTAGGTGAACCCTTAATGACGTTCGAATTCGCGCGCACGAGCTTGACACTTTTTTGGCTCGGCCGTCGGCGAACTTGTCCGGACGATCTCGGATGACGAAACGGACCACACGGATGCGTCGGGACGTCGACTTTAGCTAGGAAGGATACCGTATTCTTGTGATTCCGAGAGCGCGGGAACGGCACGAAAATCGATGCACTTTTTTTAATTTGCGGGATGCGGATCCGGGCTCGACTCGAGGTTTAATTCGGGTCGAGACTGGTGCGCACACCTCGGCCATTTGATTTTAAAATTCAAATTTCGAATTTCAAATAAATCGATTAATTTGACATTAATTAGGGTATATTTGAAATTAATCTTTTCCAAATAATCATCCTCTGCGTATGGAAAACGATTAATTTGGCGCTTAACGACGGAAGGGGCGCGGATATAGGATCGAGCGGGAGGCTTTATTCCAGGCATCGGAGATTAGCACCTGCTCGCCTCACCTCTGCCGCTCGACATCCCTGCTCCTCTCTTCCGCTCCAGTCTCGCTCGACCCCGCCACCTGTGCCGAAGTCGCTCGCCTCTCTGCCTCACGCACGTCCGTCTCCACGGTCTCCGAAGCCCTCGCCTGCGCGCGCTCCTCGCGCATCGAAGCCCCTCGCGCCTTCTTCCGCGCCGATCGCGATCGAAGTCGCCGCCTCCCTGCTCCTCCTCCTGCGACGAGTCCGCGCCATCTCTCGCGCACGCCGCACCTCCTCCGCCGAAGCTCTCGATCTCGCCGTCTTCCTCTTGGCCGAAACCCCTCGCCGCCTTCCTCTCCGGCTCGCATCGAATTCCGCTCGCAGCCCCGCGCACATGAAGGCCCTCGCGCGAACAACGCCTCTCGTCTTCTTCCTTGCGCACGAGACCGAGGTCACCGCTCGACTCCTCGCAGCCTCCGACGCCGTCGGCTTGCTCCCGCTCGCGTCTCCTCGCACCGCACGAAGCCGTTCGCGCACTGCACTCCTTCCGCTCGATCGAAACTCCATTGCGCTGCTTCTTCCTCGTTCGATCGTAGGATTCCGAGATCAACAAACGATGAAGCTGCTTTCCTTCTCCAGCCGTCTCGAAACGAGGTTCCGATTTTTTTTTTTTTTTCTTGATTATTTTGTTCTCATCTAACATCTGTCGGTCGGTTTATTATGAATAATAGCTATTTAAATTGCTTGTGATTGGATCATAATCTTCATTTGTTTTATAACTATTGGCATGCATATAAAACGGCTTCTTTACTGCATTGTTAAGAACAGTGCAAGACTCCATTTCGAGTTTACATCGAATATTTTGTGAAAGAAGGGTTTTACGTTGAGGTTTCGATCGCGAATTTATTCTCCTTTGCTTCTATCTGATACGTTTGTGCATCGAATAGGAGCTGCTGAGATGAAACACCTTCTATCACCTCTTACATCTGCTTCACTTTTTGTACCTCTTGCTTAGTAATAACGAGGTTTCACAATTTCTTTTGGGTTTGAGCATATGATTGTTGTTTTCACCTTGGAAGATTTACATAGATACCACTCAATTCTTACATATTTACATATCTAACATCTATATTTCAAATTTTACATATGTACAACCTTGCCTATGCATGAAATCTTTGTATTTCACTTTTTAAAGTTAAAATGGTGGTAACTTCGATTCTATATAAAGATTTGATTGATATAAATGAAAGAAAAGCAAAGTTTAGTTGTTAGAAATGTAAATACATAAGAATTGAGTGGTATGTATGTGGATCTTCTTTCAATTAAAATGTTACCGCTTTTGAAACGGATTTACATGCAAATTTTTGGCTCAGATTTGTCTTTGATTTGAAGAGTTTAAAATATTGTTTTAAGCCTTTTTTTAGGCCACGTGATTTCACGGTTTTGGGAGGATTAAGTGCTTATTTTGAATCCTATGAATTTCTTGTTTTTGAGACTTAATATTATTGTACGGGGGTTTTAAAATTAATGTTTTTGGAGTCTTTTGCATGCCGATTTAAGGGGCTAGTTTTGTGCATTGTTCGGGCCATGTAGGCGATTGTTTGGAGACTACCTAAATGCTGCATAGTCTTGTAGTTAGTCGTTCGATTCTTTGTGAGAAGTTCTGCTGAAAGTCTTTGTTAGAGTCTTGTCTAGTGTTTGGGGTGGTTGTTAAGTGCAGAAAGCTGCTGTTAGGAGCTTGGAAAAGCTATTAATTGCTTGTGGTAAGCTGCTTGTTTAGGATGGGAGAGCTTTGAAAGGTCTTGTTCGGAGCTTTAGAGCTGCTTAGCTGCTTTAGGAGGTTTAGAAAACTGCTGTTGTTTCTTTGTAGAAGCGTGGAAGGCTGAGAATAGTTTGTTCTGTTGTTTGAAAGTCTTTGTATGAGTGCTTTGTGAGGGCATTGGAAGTGCTTTGTCTAGTGTTCAAAGCTGCTGTTTGGAGTTGCAAAGCGCTTGTAGGGAGCCATATAATTGCTGTTTTGACCTTATAATTCTTGTTTGGAGCTGGGTGAACTTCATAGTTCTTGTTTGGAGCCTTATAATTATTGTTTTGAGTCTTATAAATGCTGTTTGAACTTTATAATTGTTGTCCGGAGTTGCTTACGAGCTATTTGAGGTTTAGAATTGCCGCCAAATGCTTGTTTGGAGCTAATTAAATGTCGTAGGAGTCTTAGGATTTGCTTGTTTGGAGTGTCTAATTATTGCCCGAGTCGTAGGAGGTCGTAGAGTCGCCGCATAGGCTTGCTAGTTGTAGCCCGGGTCGTTGGAGTTCTCGAGATTGTGACTTAAGCCCGGTTCACTTGCATTTTCCTCTCTTTTGGCTTCGCTTGTGTTGGAAGTGAGCCGGCGCTTCTCCGTTTTCTTTGTTTGTTTTATTTTGTTGTTTAAAACGGTTAAGTCGAAAAAAAAATAGGGGAATTCTGATTTAACATGAGGAAGAGTAAAACACTTTTAGTCAGCTTCGAGCACGAAGTTAGAGTGTAGGCTTCACTGGATCTCAGGTGCACACGCCTAGGTGAAATCTTCTACTGACACCACGACGCATAAACTTCACGAACGCCCTTAGGTGCATCACTCACTTAGGCTGAGAGCACCATCCAGCTGAAATCTCACTCCGACGCATAAACTTCCAGCGCAGGAGTACACCACAGGTGAAAGTCGTGCACCTAATCCCGGCATAGGCTTCATAGACGCTTAGGAGCACACACTAGGTGATTCACTCACTTAACACTTCATCTGCGAGCTTCCTAGACCTTAGGAGCACACCCTAGGCGAGGCCATCTACCTAAACTTCGAATGCATAGTGAGCTAGGCACGACCCTAATTCACAAGCCAATTCGAGACACTAGAACGGAAGAATGCACGTAGAGGCTTGGTTCACCACTTCCTTAATTAAATCGAATGATGGAATTCACGAAATGACTTAACCAATATTGAAACCCAATCGCACGGGATTTGAGTTTGAACATTACGCTCAAATCCTCACAGCGATGGGGACATTTGTTTTGCCGCATATGGATCATCGGATCTGGTGTGAGTCGAGGTGCTAGGTGGCGAGGGCGATGATAATAATGCTTATGTGTCTTATACGAGGGATACGAGATTCGAGGGATAATTAGAATAGTATCTCTACCTCGAGGACCTTGATAAGGGAGAGGAAAGGGCCAGGTGATCTTATTCGCCAGACTCTTGGTGAGATCGTTTCCCAGACGATCTTAGGTCGTTAGTAGTCACAACACGATTAGAGTGACTAACGCTGTGGACTCTATTATTTTTACAAAAATATTTAAAAAATAATAATAAATAAATAAATAAAACAAAAATTTCTTTTGCTTGTTAAAAAGAACTCGCATAAAACTTAAAGCTTTTGCATGAAAATCGAAGAATTTTTACTTATAAAATATATAAAGGTCGATGGTTAGTCACTTGGATTGGGTTAAGGATTACACTCCTTAGATCGTCGGGTCGGTAACTCTTATTCGAGGTCGGATAGCACACGATCCAGCTTCTGAGCCTCCACCTTTTCGATGTCTTATACTCGGTCTTGATCTTACGTACGTGACTACTGAGTTTTATTCGTGATTTCTACGACTCGTTTTTTTGATTTTCGTCTTGGGTTTTCTTTTCTTTACTTAATTTGCACTGCGAGTTTATTTAAATATCCTGTGAAATGATATCGTGCTTGCAATCACAAATCATACGACGGTAGCAGATGCCGAGTACGCATTTACATTTTAAGTCTGCGATTTCGTTTGTCTCTTTCTTTGCACTTTCTTTTCAAGCACTTTTATTTGCGTAATTTACTTTATTCGCATGTACTAGCGAAAACAACAACAAAACACGAAACATTGGGACACACTTGACAAAGCTGCATGAACGCTTAGACGCCTTAGGGCTGCTTTGACAAGGAACTTGGAAGCATACTACCGTGGGTGGCACGATGAGGAGCGGAGCAAACCACGAGTGGAGGTCGTCGTCGTTCTTGACAATCTCGTTCTAGTTTAAATAACGACACATAGGGCTTCGAGGTAGCTTGCCCGTCGCGGCGTAAACCCTCGCTCTCCTTTGAGGCTTACGTACGATCGTGTTGCGCGGCGTAAGTCTAGCTCGTTTTAGGTTCAGAGGTTGTCGTACGGTACGACGTAAACCTCCATATCTCTGCGAAATTTATTTGCGTAATCGGATATTATGTAAGTGTAAGTCCGAAATAACAAAATTGACGGGATTAAACATTTAAATAACATCCTCTCCAAACGCGGCCGCACGCATAGGATAGTTGGGAAGTCATCGGGGCTCGCGCTCGGATGCGCGACATCTCTATCTTTTACTTTCTTTGGACTCCTGGAAATAATTGTTCGATTTGAGCCACTCCACTTGCTTTTCCACGTCCTACAGTGAAAACCTAAACGCTTGAATTCTTGAAGACGGAACCACCGATCATTATCGAGAGTTTTCTCGAAGTGACACAGTCATTTGGGATGTAATTATACTTATAGGGGCTTGCATCCATAGGGAGCTTGGAGCCGGGTAAAATAAGCCTCACCTAGTCTTTACTATTAGGTAGAGGAACCTGTCGGTCGCACATAAAGGTTCGCGAGATCGAACGGATGTCATGAGTCCTTTAATTTGTATGATTGGGTCTACTAGTCGCGAGATACATTACTTCTTTCGAGAACGTGTATCATTTGTGACATCGAGCACGATTATGCAAGTTCTTGGACAAATGAGATCCGTGAGTCTCGTTTTGAAATTAAAATAAATTTATTTTTAAAACTACTTTCAAAAATTATATCTTTTATATTAGTAAATCAGCTAAAACTTATATTCTTTTAAAGCAAAAAAAATGCGGCGAACAGAGGCTGTCTTCCAGGCTTTGTTTTCTCGGTTTTAACCCCTGTTGCCTCTCGGTTTTATCCTTATCATGTTTGGCTGATTTGCCCCATCTTCTTATTTTCGGTTTTAAATCGTCTTTAGCCTTGCTATGGCTGAGCTTTGGTTCTTTTGGAATTATTGGGGTGTGCCCCTTGCTGTTTTCTCTGGACTATTTTGAGTCCTGTTGTTTTTTTTTTTTTTTCTTTCTCTCGGTTTTTGGGGCTGTTTCGACCCCTGCTCTGCTCGGTTTTCTTGGTCCACAGGATTCTTTTGAACTAGTCTATTTGAAATTTGTTTTGGCTGCACGGTGAGGCTTGATTCAAGAAATGTTTGGGCTTAATTTTGAAAGTGTTTTTAGCGAGGAATTAAGAGTTTGTTTTGGCTTTGTGTGGCTGGATTCGGTTCTTGGGGGCTCGGGTTTTGGCTTTATGGAGAGTTGGAAGTGATCTGTTTAGCTTGTTGGGGGGCCTGGCCGTGAGCCTCATTTGTGGTGTGATGAATTGTGAGGAACTTTACCTCCCTGTCTTTTTGTTGGGCCTGGCCGTGAGCCTCATTTGTGGTGTGATGAATTGTGAGGAACTTTACCTCCCTGTCTTTTTGTTGGGCCTTGGTCGTGAGCTTCATGGTGGTAGTTTGAACTTGTTGGGGGCTTTAGTCACCTCCTTTGTTGTAACTTTGGCCGTGGGCCTCCCTTTTGTTTTTTGTCTTGGCCGAGAGCCTTGGTGGATGTGGTGATGTTATTTCTTTCTTGCTTCTTGCTACACTTGCATGTGAGTTTGGTTGGATGGATTTGAGATCATCTTTTATTTATCTCGGCTATTTCTGAAATTTAAATATCGAGGTTTGATGCGAAATGTATGAGCACGATATTTGAAATATTTCTTAAAGCTTCATTTGTTGGAATTGATACTAATTTGGTGGCTTATGGCTTGTCCATTCACTCTCTTATGTATTGGAAGTTTGCTAGTTCTTCTATTGTCACGGCTTGAGTCTCGAGCCTATAGGTGAGCCTATTAGGGGAATTAGATTTTGAGTTTAAATATGGCAGAATCGTGGAATTTTGTGATAGCACTCTCAGTTAGTGGTCTAGAATCTAGGACCCGAGCAGTGGCTTTCTTTTTTTTTTTCTTTTTTTTCTTGATTTTACCGTCTTTGTTTGGGAAAAGGAGTGTGTTCCTAGGGGTCTAGTACTCATCCCCTTCGAGAGTGTCGACGTGCCTTTAGGTCCCTTTTGTGGGATATGTGAGGACGGTCGGGAGTTCGGGGTGATTTACTTGTTTTCAATTGTTGGAAATCGGTTCACTTTCTTTTACGAATTTGTGTTAGGTGAGCAGCTTTCCTCTTTCTTTCCTTGACCTCTCGTCACTAGTTTTCGCGCTGTTTCGCTCCAAGCACACATCTACGGGGGACGTGTAGGTGTGCACATATAACCCCTTGGGTTATATGTGGGGCCATCAATGAAAGTTTATAAGTGCGGTGAGGACATTGATAAGGCTGCAAAAGAAAAATTACGAGAATCGTAGAATGGGGCCGCGACTCGGAGGCTGCGTAGAAAGTAGAGCGAGGAACCACGGAACCAGTTCGCCCGTCCTTGGGGTTTCCTACTGCGCAGACGATCCTAAGGATGTTCGTAGTCCTAATCCATTAGGGTAGTCGACGCAGTGGACTAAAAAATATTTTAAAAACAATAAAAATACATATGCTTGAAAAATACAAAATCGCCTCCACTCTTACGCATCTACCTACCTACGGTTTTACTTGCATGCTAAACGAGAAAAAAATGAAATGTGTGAAAAATTTATAAAGGTCCACGGTTAGGTTATTCGAGTCGGATTAGGTCCGCATGCACGCGGAAAGTTGAGTGCAGTAGTCGGCGCTCGAGTCCGGATATTAGCACGGCTACGAGTCGTAACAACATGCGCTTACGGGTCTTTCTTTCCGGATGCATCGTGGCTTTCTTACGGTTTGTCGTGGAGTTTAGCGAGTCGTCTGTGAGTTTCTTCCGGTGTTCTTTGCGGTTTTCTACGACTTTGTTTTGTTTTCGTTCGTGACTTTTCTCGGAGTTTTCTACGGACGTTCTTTTCTTTTTTTCTCGATTTTCTGGCTTTTTTTCACGATTTTTTCGTTTTCTCGCCGTCTTTCTTTCGTTTTTCTTGTTAGGTTTTCGCACTTTGCTCAGCTTTGTACGTCTTAGTAGTACTCCTGTTGAGTTAGGTTCACGCACTCTACTTTTACTCTTGTTTTTCTGCATTGCCGACTCTTCTGCAGGGAAATAAGAAGAATATGAAAATAATAATAAACGGGTAACGGTCTTGCGCATGGATGAAGCAAGCATACGGTCCTCTGCTAACACTTTGTCATTTACTTTATTTCTTGTTATACTGCTTTCTTTTCGACACATACTTTCACTAGTTGTCTAGTCTGTTTACTTTCGGTTTATCACATGTTTAGCATGTTTACTTTTCGGCATATATCCACTAGCTATCTTTGGTTTGTTTCTTTCGATCACATACTTTGCTTAACGTGTTTTACTTTGTCGTAGCGTGTTATTCTAGCTTAGTTTAGCATGTTTCTGTAGCTTAGCATATCTCTGTTTGTGATAGGTCTTTATGTTATTCATTATAAGCATGCTCACATTTCTTCTTTCTTTTACTACTGTCATCATTTGTTACGCACTCTCACTTGTGATAAAATGAAATAAATGGTTTGCATGTCGACTTTAATTTAAAACTTTAATTTAAATCATGACCTTGCTACGACGTGGAGCTTGGAGCACGGTGGGCGACACGGCCATCTTCTTCGACAAACACGTGTCGACATCAACAAAACCCCATTCTTTAGCTTAAATAACAAGCGCTTAGGATTTCGAGGTAATCAGCCAGTACGCGACATAAACCTCGCACTTTTTACTAGGCGCTGCACTGGCCTCATGTGCGATATAAACCCTAACTCGCTTAGGTTCCGAGGTTGTCGTCGATACGACGTAAGCCCTCCTGTTTTTCGGGTAGTTTGCATAATCGGGACATTATACGACACGTAATTCCTATAATTAATTTGCGGGATTGAAATTAAAATAAATCCCTTTCAAAATTTAAAGCCCAATGCTAGGATAGTACGGGACGTCTCGAGTCTCTCGAGATCGTC
>JAKZJZ010002358.1:0-17468 GCA_022702705.1 Papilionanthe hookeriana x Papilionanthe teres
TGGGCGGATCTTCATCCTTATAACTCCCTAAACTCCATTTTTGACTTCCTAACTCCAGAAAAATGAAAACTACCATTCCCAATTCACATCCCATGGATTCCTACTCCATTGAAACCCCTCGATCTCACGTTTTCAACCGAAGGAAGTTCATAAGTTTCGAGGTGCAACGTTTGTTCAACAAAGTGATGATGAAGAGAAGGATTATCAAGGAATGGGGCTTCATAAATCGAGGTATGGATAATCCTACTACTAGAATTGAAGAGATTATTAAGGAGAGACGTTGGGAAGTGCTTTTCTACACTACCGCTGTCGTTGTTGTTCCTGTCGTGAAAGAATTCTATGCAAATCTTCACGGGATCAACCAAGGGTTCGTATTTGTGTGTGGTAGATTTGTGTAATTCACTCCTGCACAAATTAAGGATCTCTTTATGATCGAGAACGTACCCATTTACAATTATTCTAATTTCAATGCCACACGAGATAATATGAATGATGTGTATCGATATTTGATGGATGAGAATGAGGATTGGGAAATTAGAGAGAATGGATACATTAGTGATCATAGAAAAATACATAAAAAAAATTATTTCTATTTTTGTTATTTTTTAGGTCGTGTTTTATTTTGAAGAGAGGGTCGCTATAACGAAATCGTCAGTAGAATTTTCAATTAATTTAAATAAATAATTTGAAAAGTAGTATTTGATTTTAAAAATAATTTTTAAATTTGAAGATTTTAAGATATGAAATCAAGCCGATCTCGCATCTCGGATAGTTTATATAAACGAGCACCGCACCATGAGCTGTGTACTATCCCAAGGATAGACACCTTTGCTTGATGGTGGGGCTTGATTAAATAAACTAGAAGATTAGTGACATCCGTTTGGTACGTGAACCAATTTTATAAGCTGACAAGTTTCCCATGCTTAATATGAAAACATTAAACGGGGTTTATATTACACAGGTTCTTTAAAATTCCCTATAAAGGGCAAGCCCCTATAGTTAATTACATCTTAAGTGACGGGAATCACCTAAGAAAACTCTCGATAATAATCGATGATTACGCTCTCAAGAATTTGAAGTTTAAGGTTTTCGAAGATTGAATTTTGGAATTTCGATAGGGAATGGATCAAATTTTGGAACATTTTTGTTTTGTGAATCCGAAAGGAAGAAAGGTAGGAGAAATCAACGATTCGAAGTGAACTTCGATAATTTCCGACTATCTATCGTTTGGCTTGAATTTAGGAAAGTCCTAATGTTTATTTAGTATTTCGATCTTGCCAATTTTAATTAATTAGGGCTTATATTTGTATGATAAAATCAAACAAATAGCTCGAAGATGTGAGGGTTTATGTCGTATCGGACGACTACCTCGGAATCTAAGACCGGTTAGGGCTTAATTTGCAATGCAAATGCCTAACAAAAGGTTGAGGATTTATGTTTCACTAGGCAAACTACCTCGAAGTCCTATGGTTTAGTTATTTAATTCTAAGAAATGTTTCGCTGAAGTAGACTTGGGTTTTCTTGATGACGATGGTCGTCTTGCCACCATGCTCCGAAGCTCCTTGTTGTTGCGGAGGTTTAGTTTTAGAAATCATAAATCGGGGGATGAGAGAAGTGTTTTGGTTTGAGAAAATCTTAATTTCAAGTGTTTTTTGTGTTTTAATTAAAACAAATCTTAAAGTTGATTATAACGACACCGGTTAAGATCCCGCGGTTCCATCCTTCGGCATCGTTATTTTTATCGGATTCACTTAGTCCGGATGAATTTGCTAAACTCAGTTGAATGAGTTCCACACTTTCATTTAGACCGTGGGAAATCCCGTTAGCGACACGTAGGTTACATCATCAGAGGTATTCCGATCATCCAACGGGACGTTTTAATTTAGTTGCAATTGTAGTTTTGTGTTACATGTTTGTGATTAAATTTTGAGTTGTTTTATCTTTTGAAATGTTGTGGCGGTGAATTTTATCTTGCGATGACTTTTAACTTAGTTTTGGTTTTAGTTTTAGGGACTATCCTAAAGGTGTGGGTTTTCATGCAACGAGTTGTTTTATCATACGAAAAGTAAAATGCATTTGCGATAAAGTAAATTGCGAAAGTAAATTGCAATAAAATAAAAGCGTACATGGAGGGTCTTCTCGTCATCCCAAGCTGCACTTAAAACACAATTAGAATATTTAAGCAAGTTCCTAGGTAAAGTTTAGGGGAAAGGTTATGGTTTTCTACCAGAATTCACAATCATATAGTTAGTCGTCTCTATGACGTCTCAGGTTCTTTGGGTTTTGGTTTAAGGACGATTTTCTTCATCGAAGAATAATCGAATTCGATTGTTCTTATAAATATCCTATCATATTGAGGAAGTGCTTAAGAAGGATCTTAAACATCTTTTCGATATTTCTAGGATTATTTTAAGTCGAATGAATTTAATTATATAAATGAATCGATCGTCAGAGGTTTTGAAGTCTTGTTAACTTGCTTTCGGTGAATTAGGACGTTTGAATATCACATGAGTAAAGTAACACTCCATTTAATGTTTCATTTAGGAGTTACTAATAATCGAAAGCTTTCGAGGGTAAATTAGTATTGAAATGATTTGATTTAAGTTAAAGGGTTTAAATTTGGAATAGTGTTGAAGTTGCTTTATATTTAGTTTAATTTAATTTAATTTGATTTGATGTTTAATTAATTTGATTTGATTTAACTTTAATTTAATTATTTAATTTAATTTAATTTAATTTTAATTATTTAATTTAATTTAATTTAATTGTTTAATTTAATTTAATTTAATTTTAATTAATTTAATTTAATTGTTTAATTTAATTTAATTTAATTGTTTAATTTAATTTAATTTAATTTTTAATTTAATTTAATTTAATTATTTAATTTAATTTAATTTAATTATTTAATTTAATTTAATTTAATTTTAATTAATTTAATTTAATTTAATTATTTAATTTAATTTAATTTAATTTTTAAATTTAATCTTAATTTAATTTATCTTTAATTTACTTTATTTTTAATTTTAATTGAAATTAAGTCTTTTAATATTTTAAATTTGAGTTATCATTTTAATTAAAAATTGAGTATTAGTTGATATAATTAATTTAGGGATTTTTAAATTAAAGAATAAATCTCTTCCTAATAAATATCCCTTATTTTAATGATTCAGATTTTATTATTCTTCGAATTTAATCCATTATTTAATTAAAGTTTAATCATTTTGAAATTGTTTAATGGGTTTCTACCCTTTAATTATTTAAATTTCAATCATCCAAATCAGATTAGGATCAAATATTTTACTTGTTGATTTTTTATTAAACCTAAAGTTTTAATTAAGGATTAAAGATTTTAATTACCATTTTACCCTTTAAGCTTAATAATTTCATAACTCACTAAATTGAACTCGAATGAACTTGAAATTTTTATGTGACTTTACTCGTATGTCGATAAAGACATGAGAGGAGAAAATGTGATTTTTCTGTATTTAATTTATTTATATAATTATTTTTGGTGGAAAATAGAGATTTTCAAGGAAAATTTGATAACATGACCAAGGGAAAAGTTTCTGTCCTTAAGAAAATTAGGGGACATTCCTAATGACCAGAGAAGCACTTGGACCGATTTTGGTGATTTTTTGAATTATATTATTTTTATTATAATTATTTTGAGTTTTGGAGTGTTAATTAATTTAAAAATAAGATAAATGTTGAAAAATGGATTTTATATTTTTCAAAAATCTCTCTGATATCAAGGAAACCAGAGAATCAAATTTTGCAATTTTCTGATTTTTCTATGATTTATAATAATTATTTTAGTGAAAATGCTAGAAAATACATTTTTTTAATTTTAAAATTACCCTAGGGCTTTAAAATTTAATATCTCACTAAATAGACTTAGGAAAAATGTGGGATTTGTTCCTAAGTGATTAAAATTCAAAATGTGACATTTTGGTGAATTTTATTATTTTTGTGATTTTTATTATTTTTTAATTATTAAAAATATTAAAATATTATTAAAAATCAACTTTTTTAGAAAATTGAAATTTTAATTTTCTTAGGTTCCCCTGATATCAGAGAGGCTCCAAAACCAATTTGGTGAATTTTTAAAAAGTATTTTAAAAGTTATGAATTTTTAAAGTTTAAAATGGCTAAGTGGCTTAATCGACCCGATTAGTGGGGCTAACTGAAGTCCAATTGACTTCAAATTTTTATGGTGGATTCCTCTGATCCTAAAGGTCAGTGGAGAATTGATTTCAAGTCAATTTGATGCATGGTTAACTCTAATTAATTAAAGACTATTTTGGGTGTTTAAGCCGATTAGGGTTAATGCGAGTGAATTAACTCGAGTCTATTTTTCCTAGAGTTCTGCTGAGTCATAAGGAACATCACCAAATATTTCTAGAATTTATTTCACAACATGCTAATTTTTGGAATTAAAATACTCAAAACGACAACATGCATTTGAAAAATAAATAACTTTTCACGAGAGATGGCCTCGACCTTGGAAAATTCGGGGAATGTTCCCGAGTTCGGAGGCTTAACTTTCTATGGTCTCATGCCATGGTGAATTGTATACATGCATGGAGAATTAAATGTATGCGGAGAGTAAATAAATCATAAAAAATAAAATACTTAATTAAATTAAATGATTTCTTTTCCACATTATTCTCCTACATTCATTGAACGAGGGGTATTTTTATTTTATTTTTGTGATTTTTCTACACAGAGATATGAATTTTTGAAGTTTAGGGAATTAAATAAATAGAAAAATACCCTAATTTTCTATTTATCCACGCGGCGCCGCGTCGACCTCGGCGACTCCGAACGCACGCGCGTCGCGCTCCGTTCGACGCCGCCACACGAGTCGGCGGCCGGGCCCCGCGGTTCTCGTACGCGTCTCACCGGTCGAGCGCAATCCGGCCGTCCGTGCGCGCGTGTATCGAATGGACGGCATCCGTTCATCGTCCCCGAGTGTTCTCGCCAGAGGCCGATCACCTAAATCCAAGATCTCACTCGATTCTCGATGGATTTTCATGTTCTTATGCTCTATGGATTCGTCTTGAAGAGACGAACACATCTATACGGCTAACATGCATTGAAACTAAGGCATTTGAAATGGAGAATCTCCGGAAGCTCGGGATGAATAGTTAACTCATACCTTGGCTCGGAGAAGTGTGGCTTCGATCGAGAGTTGTTGCACCTTCGATTGGGTCCCGGCGAGCTCCGGATGAAGTCTCACGAGTGCAGTGAGTGCTAGCTATGAAAGTGACCACGGTAGATCACAAAGCTTGGAGGCTGGAGCAAGCTGGGTGGCTTTGGAGATGGGGCTTTCGGTGGGAAACTTCTCCTCTTGGTCCGGTGAAGGTGTAGGACCGGTCGATTTGAGGATTGGCTCAGCTGTGGCAAAGTGTCCTGGTTTTGGGTGGAATTTCGGTTGAGAATTGGGCTCTGTTGGTGGGGATTAGGGCAAATTGACATTGGGAATCAAGCTGCTCTCAGGATGGTGAAGGGTTTGGAACAATTTTGGCGAGTTTGTGAGGTTTGTGCTTGGCTCTCCTCATGGCCGAGAGGGGTGGAGTTTAAATAGAAGTTGGTGGGGGGCCTCCGGGAGAGTTAGGGCTTGGGATCGAGTTTGCTGCAGTGAGGAGAAGATCGGCCATGTGTGACCACTAGGGATGGGGCGGCTCGGCGAGTGAGAATTTCGATGTTGGCTCACATGTGAGCTCTCGGCCATGGTGTTTTCCGGCGGCACGGTGGCGGCCGGCCGAGCATGGGTCACCCTCGAGGTCGGGTGGGTCGGGGCTGGAGGTTTGTGCTGATCGATTGGCCATGGACATGTGTAAAGGCTTTGATCCGAAGTGGAATGGGGCATGGGCTAGATTTGGACCTAAATGGGTCGACCCACCCATTTGGGCTAGGTGCACTACCTGAGGCTGGTTTAAGCTGAGGAGAAAGTGATTTGGATCGGCTTGATTAGTGGGGTCGAGTCGCAATCCAAGTACGATTAGGCTTAAGCATGGTTTAGTGGAATCATGTAAGTGGTTAACCACCTTTAGGAGTTAAGGAAAGAGCCTCCTCCTTTTGCCCAAAATGGCATGGTGACATGTAAAGAGGCTCTCATGGCTTGCATATGGCTTATGCATGGCTCCATGGCTCCATTTGGCTTGGGAAAAGTAAAGTCGATTTCATGGAAATGGATTTAAGGAAAATTTTGGTATTTAGGGGTGATTTGGCATGAGGCTTGATTTGGAATTATTTGATGATGAATTTAGGACTTAGGGATGATTTTAATTGAAAGTATGATGAGGGGAAATGTCATATGGGCCTTGGAAGAATTTTGGGCTTTTTTGAAAGGGTTTTAGATGGGCTTTTAAGATGGATTAGGAAAGTGGGCTCTTGAATTTTAAAATGGATTTTGGGATGAAATTTTGTAAAGAGGTTGGGCCAAATAATTATTGGGTTTAGCTCATGGATGTGTCATGAGTGACTTGAAGCAAATTTGGGGTAGTTTGGACTTGAATTGGGTTGGATTTGAATTCTTTTGGTGAATGGGCCGATGTAGGTCGAGTTGGGCTAACTTGGGCCAATGTTGGGCTAGGGTTGAAATTGATGTAAAATAAATATTAAGAAATGTTTATGGGAGTGTTTCAAAAAGGTTTTGGCTTTGGTTGGGTTTTAATTTTGGGGTTTGGGCTCTATTTGGGTTAGATTTGGGTTTAGGTCGAAATTGGGCTTTTTGATTTTGGGTTGAATTTGAGTGGGGTTTGGGTCAAAATCTTGGGCAAATCATGTTAGTGTTTTGTTTATGAGGATGTTAAGGAAGGTTTAGAAAAGATTTGGGGTTAATTGGAGTTGAATTGGGTTAGTTTGGGCTAAGTTTGGGTCATGGGTCCGAATTTGGGCTTTAAGGCCAAAGTGAAATTGGATCCAAATGTCAATCAAATTGGACTTGGATTTGGTCTAAATTGGTATTGGGAATGTTGAATTGAAGTTTAGAATTGAATTGGACCAAAATTGGAGGTCGATTGGGTATGTTTGGTTTGACATTGGGTCCACTTTGGGTTAAAATGGGTCGATTTGGGGGTTTTGACAAAAGTAGGGTAAATTGACAAAATTGGCCCATGGTGTAGTTGGACAAAATGAAATTGGGAATATTTGGGATTTTCTGGAATTTTCTGGGAATTTTCTGAATTTTTGGATTTTTAGGCAAGAAGGGTATTTTGGGTATTTGGAGGGTATTGGGGGGTTTTCTTGGAATTTTTGGTATTTTTGGGTATGGATGATCAATTTGAGTGATGTGGAGGTGTTTGGGATTGATTTTGGAAAATTTTAGGTAATTTGGAGATTTTGCGAAAATTTGGGTAATTCGAGGGTTTTGGGTAGGTTTAGTAGGTGTAGGGTCCGGGGGTCGAAAATTGAAAATTTGGGAAATTGAAGATTGGGTGAATTTGGGTGGGGTGAAATCATTTTGGTTGAGCCATGAAGCCATTTCAAGCCCATATGAGCCATGAAAGGACTCATTTGAGGCATTCATTATGTTGTTCTCAACCCTCTTGCGCGAGGGCTTAGGGGTTAAGGACCATCCATGTGAATCACCTACATGAGTCGGGGAGGTCGAGTTGGGTATGGGTGTGGTTTTAGGAAGTGTGTGGAAATGTAGTGTGTAAGTGTAGTGTATGTCGGCCCCTTCATGAGACCGGGCCGCGAGGGCGATCTAAGGCCGAAGAGTCATATAGGAACTCATCCTTTAAACTTCCATATTTGATTTCGACCCTCCAGGTGATTAGGGGTCTATAGTCGAGTTTGTGGAGTTTGCGGGGAGTTTAGAAGTGGTTTGAATTTCTAAAAGGCGGGTCCCGATTCTAGTCCTCTAAGATAGTCGAAGGAAAAGCTGAGGCTAGATCTAGCACTAAAAGAAGAAGAGGAAGACCTCATCGAAAATGAGGTCGACAAATGGACCCCGATAGGTGTGGTGAGTGACGGAGCACACCGCGCGTATTGGTGTTGGCCGAAGCGATCAGCAAAACCAACACGGATGTCGAGTGACGAACTTGGGACGAAGTAGAAGAGTTTCTGTTCGGGGAGTGTCGAGTATATCTGCGGAGCCGGAGATTTCTTGAACTCTCGGCAGGGAAAGGAAAGGAGGTAAATCCCAAATCACATGATGCGAGGGAATTTCGATTTAGATTTTATTTTGTTTCAATTTATGTTTTGATGTGTGAGTTTAAATTTTAGTTTGGAGTTTCGATTTAGATTGAAGTTTTGTCGAAATTAATTTGAGGGATTTGATTTGAAATGAAAATTAGGATTTTGAGGTTTTAGATGTAACATCTCCAACCTCGAAAGAAAATTGAATTGATTAGATTGAATCGTTGCGATGAGAAGATATCTCGGAGCAAAGTGGTGTTGGATGTAAAATCCTTAACCTCGAGAGTTTGATTTTGATGTGATGTATTTCATTGCGATAGGGAAAAGATCCTAAAGCGATGCGGTCTCGGATGTAAAATCCTCGACCCAAAGGTTAAATTTTGATGTATTTCGGTGCGATAGGAAGAGAATCCTAAAGCGGTGCGGTCTTGGATGTAAAATCCTCGACTCGAAAGTTTGAATTTTGATGTATTTCGGTGCGATAGGAAGAGAATCCTAAAGCGGTGCGGTCTTGGATGTAAAATCCTCGACTCGAAAGTTTGAATTTTGATGTATTTCGGTGCGATAGGAAGAGAATCCTAAAGCGGTGCGGTCTTGGATGTAAAATCCTCGACCTCGAAGTTTGATTTTTGATGTGATGTTTCGATTGCGATAGGAAGATGAATCCTAAAGCGATGCGGTCTTGGATGTAAAATCCTCGACCCGAAAGTTTGAATTTTGATGTATTTCGGTGCTGATAGGAAGAGAATCCTAAAGCGGTGCGATCTTGGATGTAAAATCCTCGACCGAAAGTTTTGAATTTTGATGTATTTCGGTGCGATAGGAAGAGAATCCTAAAGCGGTGCGGTCTTGGATGTAAAATCCTCGACCCAAAAGTTTGAATTTTGATGTATTTCGGTGCGATAGGAAGAGAATCCTAAAGCGGTGCGGTCTTGGATGTAAAATCCTCGACCCGAAAGTTTTGAATTTTGATGTATTTCGGTGCGATAGGAAGAGAATCCTAAAGCGGTACGGTCTTGGATGTAAAATCCTCGACCCAAAAGTTTTGAATTTTGATGTATTTCGGTGCGATAGGAAGAGAATCCTAAAGCGGTGCGGTCTTGGATGTAAAATCCTCGACCCAAAAGTTTTGAATTTTGATGTATTTCGGTGCGATAGGAAGAGAATCCTAAAACGATGCGGTCTTGGATGTAAAATCCTCGACCCAAAAGTTTTGAATTTTGATGTATTTCGGTGCGATAGGAAGAGAATCCTAAAGCGGTGCGGTCTTGGATGTAAAATCCTCGACCCGAAAGATTTGAATTTTGATGTATTTCGGTGCGATAGGAAGAGAATCCTAAAGCGATGCGATCTTGGATGTAAAATCCTCGACCCAAGGTTTGAATTTGAATTTGATTTTGAGACTTGAAATGCGGAAAGATTGAATTTGAGATTTGGAAGGATGAGTTTGAACTCGATTGAAATTTGATTTAAGATTTGATTTGAAATTTGAAAGATCGAGTTTGAAACTTGATCGAGATTGGATTTAGATTTTGATTGAGAATTTGATTTGAAATTTGTAAGGATGGAATTTGATTGAGATTTGATTTGGAAGTTTGGAAGGATAGAATTTGATTTTGAAGTTTGAAAAGATTGAAATTTGATTCGGAATTTGGAAAGATTGAATTTGAGATTTGTGTTGATTTCGTTTATCTTTTAATGGTTCAAATTTTATTTTGTTGTTTATTTAATGTTCATGTGAACTTGGTGTTTGTCATTTTTCGGATTTTTTTTTATATTTTCGAATTTAACGGGAATGAAGTAGGATAAGATCCGGAAAGAGATCTTGATTTGGAGAAGAAAACGAGGAAAACTTTATTATCATGATTTTATTTATTTTAGCACATTTTATTTTTGAGTTCGGACCCGATCATAAGTAATTACTTCACCGTGTTTCTTAGGGATGAAGAATTCATTCCTTCGAAACATCGAGGTAGCGTAATATTTTTCAAGTATCGTCCGTTGATTGGAAGCATATGTCGTTCTCCACAGCGATTCACTAGGCGGTAGGAACCTCACGAGTATCTTGCTTGACCACGAAACGGTCCTTCCCGAGTGGGTTCGAATTTTCCTCCTATCTTGCGGTGTGCGAGAATAGGTCTCTTGAGAACGAGAACTAAGTCACCAACTTTGAAGGTTCTTGGGCGGACCGGTTTGTCATGGGCTTGAACCATCTTAGCTTGGTATAGTTCTAAGTTACATTGCTGTGTGCCAAGTCTTTTCCCTTCGAAGCTTTCTAATTCTTCGAGTCGTAGTACGGCGTTTTCTTCGTCGTGATCTTGTTTGCAGCTGCGATTACGAGTGAAGGAAGGCTGAACCTCTAAAGGTAACAACTTGCCTCGGACCCATACACCGGAGCGTAAGGTGTAGCTTGAGTAGGAGTTACGAAGGTTGTCCGGTAGGCCCATAAGGCTTCTAACAATTTCTCGTGCCAATTTCTCTTATTATCGTCCGAGGTTTTCTTTAAGATTTGAACGAGAGTTTTATTAAAAGCCTCGGCGAGGCCGTTTGCTCTTGGGTAGTAAATTGTTGAGTATCGCCGGTCGATTCCGTGTCTCCGACAAAATTGTTGATTTGTGTGCTTCGAATGCGGCCGAGTATACGAGATGATCTGCGCGGCACTCCGAAACGGTAGACAACTTGGTTCTTGAAAAGCTGCAGCACGTGGTGTGCTTTCACTTCTCTAAGTGGAGCTGCTTACGCACTTGGAAAAGTAATGCGTAGCCTGCAAGAATGAAACGATGTCCTTTTGAAGATGGTGGTTACTATCGGACCCACTATATACGTGCCCGACATTCGAATGGCCGCGACGCGATTGTCGGGTGTAGCACATTTGGAGGTTGGTGTAGAACCACTCCGTGCACTTGGCATTGGTGACGGCTCTTGGCGATTTTCATGCGGTCGGTCATCATCGAGGGCCGGTAGTACCCTAGTCTTTTAATTTTCATCTTCATCTTTGGACCCGGTGAGTGAGCGCCACGAGTCTGAATGCACCTCTTTAACAATTTCACGGGCCTCGGACCCGCTTAGGCACCTTAGCCGCATTTGATCGAAAGACCTTACGTATAATGTGTTGTTTATTAATGCGTAAGACGAGTTCTTTTCTTGATCGATGGGCCGGCGACTATCGTCACGGTAGCTTTCTGTTTGCGGGTAGTCCATCGATGGTTGTCGCCGATCTTACGTGTTTTTACATCCTTCTTCATAGCTGATTCTTTTTCTTTTTCTGATTTGTGTATCATGTCTATGTCGAGTTGTGATAGGACTGACGTCAGTGAGCGACACTTCCATTGATTCATCTTGCAAACGGGCAAATTCTTTTGCGAGACGGGCTAAAGCATCTGCTAAAGCATTCTCTTTTCTAGGAATTTTGTAGATTGTCACATTTGGAATCTGTTCAGCAATGTTGTATGGCATCTTGGAAGTCTTGTTCGAGTCTTGGTTTAAAAATTCTGTATTGTCAGTGATCTGTTGAATGATTAGCTTGTGAATCCCGTAGATGTTGATGTACTGTTATCCCAATTTGAATGGTTAATTCCAATCCGTTATGAGGGCTTCGTATTACGCTTCGTTGTTTGTACACGGTTACGTCGAAGTGGTAGGAGTATCTTAACATCCCCGCTCCGGTGTTATAAAGATTAGCCCGATTCTGCCTTACGGGCACTATCACTTGCGATTCTTCGTCTTTGTGTGCTTGAAGATGCTCCGTCGAAATACAATTCCCAACGTCGATCATCGGGGTCTTCTAGGCTCATTATTTGTTCATCGGCGGATCGTCGTTGAGAGGAGATTCGGCGGCAAAGGGTGTCTTTGCGAGGAAGTCTGCTAAGACTTGTCCCTTTACGGCACGCGGAGGCACGAAAGTTATATCGAATTGCGATAATATCATTGACCATGCAGCGAGTACGCGGAAAGTGTTGGACGAGTCATCGAGTATTGCGATGGATTAAACTTCGAAATCGAGTTGACCTTATGAGAAGCATGTAGTGCACGAGCTTTTGAGCGGCGAAGATCGAGGACGAACAATGCTTTTCGATTGCGGGATACCTTACCTCCGTCGGAAGTAAACGACGGCTTAAGTAGTAAAGAGCATTTTCTTTACCCTCATCATTGACACAGGCTAACGGAGCTCAGAGAGATCGTCTAGAGCCGCGGTGTAAAGTATCGGCGATCTACACGAGGTCAGGGCTGCTAAGACGGGAGGTGTCATTAAATATTGTTTAATGTCTTCGAAGGCCTTACGGCATTTCTCTTCCCGAATAAATTTGGCGTCCTTTTTAACTAGTGCGAGAAGGTGACACCTACACGACGGGTTTGAGATAAAGCGTCGAAGATATGCCGACTTCCCTTGAAAAGATCGTAGTTGTTTTAAGGTTTTGGGAGGCGGCATTTCTAAGATGGCTTTAATCTTCTCGGGTCGATTTCGATTCCACGATGTCGGACAACGAATCTAAGAATTTCCGGAGGTGACGCCGAAGGCGCATTTAAGGGATTCATCTTAAGGTTAAATTGTCTTAATCGTTCGAAAACAATTCTCGAATCATACGAGTGGTTTTCCTTTACTTTGCTTTTGATGACGACATCGTCCACGTAGCACTCGACTTGATTGTGGATGAGATCATCAAAAATTCTTGTCATTGCTCTTTGGTAAGTTGCTCCTGCGTTCTTCGGTCCGAATGGCATCACTAGTGTAGCAAAATACTCCGATCGGCGTTACGAATGCTGTAAGCTTTTCATCTTACGGAGCCATTTTTATGCGGTTGTATCCACGAAGATCCATCCATGAATGAGAATATTTCATGTGTCGAAGCAATATCGATCATCGATTCTGGAATCGGTAGAGGGAATTCATCTTTTGGACATGCCTTGTTTAAATCTGCGAAGTCCACACAAATTCGATCGACCATTCTTCTTTCGGCGGCACTACGTTGGCTAGCCGAGTCGGGTATTGTTCTTCACGGACAAATTTAGCGTCTATTAGCTTTTTAACTTCGGTATGACTTGTTGTTCGATTTCCGGACGCATTCTTCAGGACCTTGTACGTGGAGACGAAGTAGGATCCACTCCTAGCTTATGGACTGCGACCTGCAGGGCTAATCCTGGCATTTCATCGTAGCTCCAAGCAAAACGAGTCTTTAAATTCCATTAACAATTTGATTATTTCTTCGGAGTCTTCTTTATTGAGTAAGGAGCTAACAAAGGTAGGTCTAGGCTCTTCGCTAGTACCTAAGTTAACTTCAGTTAACTCATCATTGTGGATTTAATTTCTTCTTCGAATTACGGTGGAGCGTCTCCGATTTGTAAATCTTCGAGTTCGTACGTAGTTTCCATGCGGTTTTCATTGGACTTGCAAGTGACAACCAAGCAAAATTCGGTATCGTCAGTCGACCCTGCTTGTGCGAATCCGAGTCCATACTTTGAATTGGGAGGACGGCGGAGTTATTCCATAACTTTTCAAAATGTTGTGATTGGCCTTTTGTCCATTGTCGAGGTAAGAAACCACGTTGAATTAAATTTTGAACACGGGGAGAGTACCACTCGAAAGGTAATTCCATTAATTCGATGAAGTGACATCTTCGAATTGTACATTATTCTCGAGTTTTGGAGGAAGAAGCACCACGGTAGAATTTGATCGGCTTTGCACCGTCACTACGTACCTCTTTGACCTCCATACCCTCGATCTTATTAGAATGGATCGGAGTTAGGGTCATAGTATGTACGTAGTGGTTAATCTTCTCGTACATCGATTTGTATTCTTCGTTCTTTTCATCTTCGAGGGAGATCTTGTATTGCGGCTTCTTTCGACTTATTGTTGCTTGCTTCTTGCTTGATTTCTTTTCCTCTTCGGAACTATCTTCCCGATCAACATTGATGGCTGGTTTCTTACGTCCGATTGTCCTAGTGTCTCTACCACGGCCTCGTCCCGGCCTCGACCTCGGATGCGAGTTGTGGAGAAACCTTCACCATCTCGCCGGAAGGGAGTGGTGAGTGAGCTGATGGACTAGAACTTCGGGTTCTTCGTTGTCTGAACTTTCTTTGCTTCATTTGTTATGGTATCTCTGAGAAGATTGTTTTCTTTGGCGGTGCATAATAAGTTGCATCTTCATGGATTCCAATTTCATGTACGGAGAATGGTTGTAAGTCTCCTTTGATGCCTTGTTCCCCTCCATCGTAATATTTGATGCATCGATGTAGAGATGATGGTACCATCCTGTTTTCATGTATCCATGGTCGGCCTGAGTAGAGCGTTGAACGACGTTTGAATCGATTATATGAAATTTTGCGGTTGTCTTTGCTAAATCACGGTCTTCATCGGTAGCGTTATTGACCGAGGGCTCTTTCTCCTTTACGGTTGAATCCTCTTAATAACATTTTGTCGGCCTCGAGCTCACGAGCATCGATTTCCAAGTATGCTTAGTGTTCGAAGACTCATTATATTGATTGATGCTCCTGGATCCACCAATACTGCGGAGAGCGTAAACTTCCCGATTGTAGCTGAAATGTACAACGGTCGGTTGTGATGCTGTCATCCCCAGTAGTAGGTCATTGTCACGTGAAGGTAACACCTCGTTGTTCCTTTAACGAGCAAACCTCATCTAAGGAATCTCCGGCCATTTGAGACTAGCGAATTTCCGGATCAAGTAAGAGCCTTGATCGAGCTTCTCTCATCTCCTTTGATAAGATGAGAGCATCGTAAATGCTCGGTTTGGTCGGTAGTTTCCTAAGATGGGCTAGCACGTTGTAGTCCACTTTGTTCTCCATGCGTCTCGGCTTCTTCTCGAATGGGTATGTCTTCGCGTGGGGTTGGTTCTTCTTGAACGACCACGCTTTCCTTTGTCTTTTGGACCCGTTCTTGGAGGTAGAACTTTTCCACTTCTTAGGTTGACTTCGTAATTTCTTCGAATCTAGTATTGAGTTTCTTGGTGTCTCCTCTGAATCGGAATGGTGGCTCTTCCGGATTATCTTCAAAATGCTGAAGGCTCCAACTCTATCGTAGCTGGAGCTCCTCGAAACTCACGAGATAGATCCGTTGCTTGTTGAACTCTCGTAGCCTCCTTGATGGATGCCTTCTTCGTCATTTTGATCGTCGAGATCATGTATGATTTGAGAATTGTTGTTGGTATCGAAATCGACGCCGGATTGTCGCTAGTTACGTAATCGTTAGAAACGGTCAAAACGTAGCCAACGCCATCACCCTTATCATTATATGATCCCACGAAGTGAACGGATAATCATACAAAATCGAGAGGTTCGAGGATTTCTCCCAGAATCGGAAACAACTATCATAGGATAAGCGGCCCCTAGTCAGCCTTAGGAATCTCGGTCCCCTCTTCTTCGTCGATTTTCTTCTTCTCTTCGATTGTCTCTGTCGAGGTGGTTCTTCTATCGCAAGTGATAGTACAGGCTTAACGGGTCTCGAACTACGAATTGAAGCTCGCACAGAAGCGGTTCGGATGTTGTCTAAAATCTTCTTCGAAGATCTCGTCAGGGCGGTAGTCCATCCATCGTCGGTTGCATAGGGATGCTATCGGAATGACGGGATCGGTTGAGATAACATTGACGGAACCTCCTTTACGGGGTTCCTTCATGTACTCCTTCGGGATTGTTATATTTCCTTTCAGAAGGTTGTCGTTGAGCGACTTTTGAAGGTAATGCGGTCTTACATCTTGTGCCCGAAGCATCCGATGGTAGGGGCGAAAGTTGGGATCACCTTTCTTGTTGACTTCCTCTCGGTCTTTTAGGCTGCTGGCAGGTGGAAATCCGGGTTTTTCATTAAGGCTACGGAACATCTTTGAGTGCTTGCTTCATTCTTGAACGGATATTCTCTGCTCGGAAGCTCCTTGATGTACGTTGCGGACGAGACGGTTGTTCATCTTTGCGGAGACAGTCGATAGTGGACCGGGGTTCTTGGTAATTTTGTTGTAGTTCTTTGCGGCCGTTACGAGTGGTATTTGCATCGGTTGTTTGCCTTTGTCAAGCTAGCTTGCAACGACCAGGATTTCTTTTCGAAAGTCTTCACAGGCTACGCATCGTCAGTCTTGTCGGCAAAACTTAATTGCTTCGCCTCTTCTTGCAAGCTTCGGCCTTGCTTAACAACTTCTCGAAAAGTCTTAATAGTGAATCCCTTGAGGAGAAGTCTTTATCGGGCAGTGAATGCTTTAAAGCGAAGATCTGCATGTGCATGTTGTTCTTGCGGTTGTGGTTCACCACTTCATACTTAAATTTCTCCAGCGAAGTATGTAATCCATTAGAGTTTCATTCGGCCTTTGTTCTACTCTGCTACTGAATCACCATAGTGATGTGAGTGCTGAAGCTCCGACAAATCGCTTAATGAAGAGGCTCTCTAGCTACGAGAATGTCTTTACGAGATCCGTTGGGTAATTACGCATACCGGTCGAAGGCGATCACGACGGTACTGAACAAGCTGTCGGAAGAGTGGCGCATCGCTCCGCCGGCATTGCAACAGGCGGCACGAAAGTGTGCAACATCTTGTCGAGGGGTTCCCGGTTCCGTCGAAGGTCTTAAACGGGAGGTGGTACGAAGCCCTTTGGGTATTGGACAGCGTCGAATTCTTCGGGTAGAGTCTGCCCGTCCGAATAGATGTCCAGTTCTTCGATTGTGCTAGGGCTTCTCTTTTCTTTGTTCTACCAGGATTCTTGATATCCTTTTCGGGGATCATACTTTGTGTTGTATCCTTTTATGTTGGTCATCCCCATTGACGGATGTAATCTCCTTTCCTCGCGTCTACGATGTGAATGACTTCTGGGGTGTCTCTCTGTGTGGTTGTACTTGACTTTGGAGAGTGGCTAGAGCTACGGCCATCTCTTGCATCCTCTTCGCCATTCGAGCGATCGTGTCGTCCTTTCTGAGTTCGTCTCTTCATCGGTTCCGGCTCCTCTCTTCTGCTAGTGCACGGGGAGCACCTTGAGAAGATGATGAAGCTCGTGTCTCGGCCATGTTGATTTGCATATTCGTTGTCCATGAATTCCGATGAGTCGATCTCATCTCCGAACTTTTCTTCTCTTTCTTTTGCTGGCCGTCGGATGTCGGTTCTCGGCTTTTCCATGGCATCTTCTAGCGGAGCTTTCGTGTATCTTTGTGGTTGTCGTACGATGGTTCGCAGAGTCCTTTTCACGAGTCCCTTCATCGCGGTAGCGCTTTCTTCGGATTGAGCCTCTGGCGAGACTTTCTCTCTCGAGGCTCTTGTTTCGGTCTGTTGCCCGTAGTGGGACGCCACACCATCCTTCTAGCGGCGCGAAGGTCTAGCGGCCGGATGGTGC
>JAKZJZ010002359.1:0-17457 GCA_022702705.1 Papilionanthe hookeriana x Papilionanthe teres
CAGGAATTTCAAAGTTTAAGTTTTCAATGGATTGAATTTTGGAATTTCAATAGGGAATGGATCAAATTTGGAACATTTTGTTTTGGGAATTCAAAGGAAGAAAGGTAGGAGAAATCACAGATTCGAAGTGAACCTTGGTAATTTCCCGACTATCCTATTGTTTGGCTTGGATTTAGAAAAAAAACCCTAATGTTTATTTAGTATTTTGATCTTGCTAATTTTAATTAGTTAGGACTTATATCTGTATGATAAAATCATACAAATAGCCTTGAAGATGTGAGGGTTTATGTCGTACCAAACAACTACCTCGGAATCCTAAAACCAGTTAGGGCTTAATTTACATGACATAATCATGCAGATGCCTAACGAAGAGTTGAGGATTTATGTTGCACTAGGCAAGCTACCTCGAAGTCCTATGGCTTGGTTATTTAGTTCTAAGGAAAGTTTTGCTGAAGTAGATTCAGGTTTTGCTGATGACGATGACCGTGCTGCCCACCATGCTCCGAGCTCCTTGTTGTTGCAGAGGTTTAGTTTTAGAAGTCATAAATCGGAGATGAGAGAAGTGTTTGGTTTTAGAGCAAGTCTTAATTTCCACGTGTCTTTAATATTTTAGTTAAGACAAATCTTAAAGTTGATTATAACAACACCGTTAAGATCCCACGGCTCCATCCTTCCGCATCGTTATTTTTATTGGATTCACTTAGTCCGTATGAATTTGCTAAACTCAACTCGAATGAGTTCCACACTTTCATTTAGACCGTGGAAATCCCGTTAGCAACACGTAGGTTACATCATCCGAGGTATTCCCGATCATCCAACAAGACGTTTTAATTTAGTTGTAGTTGTAGTTTTGATGTTCGTTTGTGATTAAATTTCGAGTTGTTTTATATTTTGAATGTCGTGGCGGTGAATTTTATCTTGTAGTGTCTTTTAATTTAGTTATGGGTTTCGGCTTTGGTTTCGTCCTAAAGGTGTAGGTTTTCATGCAACCGTTGTTTATCATGCAAAAAAAAGTAAAGTGCAACACGAGTAAATGAATTGCAGTAAGATAAATTGCAATAAAATAAAAGCGTACCCTGAGGGTCTTCCCGTCATCCCAAGTCGCACTTAAAATACAATTTAGAGCATTTAAACATTTATAGCAATTTCCTAGGTAAAGCTAAGGGAAGGGTTATGGTTTTCTACCAAAATCCTAATCCTATAGCTAGTCATTTCCTATGACGTCTAGGTTCTTGTATTTTGGTTTAAGGACGATTTTCTTCATCAAAGAACAACTAAGTTCAATTGTTCTTATAAATATCCTATCATATTGAGGAAGTGCTTAAGACGAATCTTAAACATCTTTTCAATATTTCTAGGATTGTTTTAAGCCCAAATGAATTTAATTACACAAATGAATTAATCGTCCGAGAGTTTAAGTTTTGTTGTCTTGCTCAGATGACTTAGGACATTCGAATATCCTTATGAGTGAAATGACATTTCATTTGATACTCCATTTAGGAGTTATAATAAGAAAAGCTCCCAAGGGCAAAATGATATTTAATGATTTCGTGATTCAAATTTAAGTTCAAATCGATGATTTAAGTTTGGAATAGATGTTCAAGTTATTTTAGATTTATTTTCGAGTTCTTCATGTCTTAGGTGATGTTATTTTTAATTCAATTTAATTTAACTTTAATTTAATTTAATTTGGTTTAGTTTCAATTTTAATTTAATTTGATATATTTAATTTAATTTAATTTTAATTTTAACTTGGTTTTATTTTAATTTAATTTAATTTAATTTAATTTAATATGTTTTAATTTAATTTAATTTAATTTAATTTAATTTAATTTAATATGATTTAATTTAATTTAATTTAATTTCATTTCATTTAATTTAATTTAATTTGATTTAATTTGATTTAATTTAATATGTTTTAATTTAATTTAATTTAATTTAATTTAATTTAATTTAAATTTTAATTTAATTTTATTTTTAATTTTAATTTAATATTTTATTTTTTTATGTTTTAAAGATGATTTAATTTTAATTGTTAAAGTATTAATTTAATTGAAATTTTAAAAGGATTTAATTTAAATAATTTAACTTTAATTTAATTTAATGATTAAGTCTTTTAGAATTTTAAATCTTAAATTTGGATTATCATTTTAATTAAGACTTAAATATTATTGAGATGATTAATTTAGGATTCTTAAATTAAAGAACAAATCTCTTCCTAATAATATCCCTATTTTAATAATTCCAATTTTTCATTCTTCCAAATTTAATTAATTACTTAATTAAGGTTTATTTTAATTATTTTTAAATTGATTAGTAGGTTTTTACCCTTTAATTATTTAAATTTCAATCATCCAAATCAGATTAAGATCAAATATTTTACCTTTTCATTTTATTAAGCCTAAAGTTTTAATTAAGGGTTAAAATTTTAATTACCATTTTGTCCTTCAAGCTTAATAATTTCATAACTCATTAAATTGAGCTTAAATGAACTTGAAATTTTTATGTGACTTCACTCATATATCAATGAAGACATTAGAGGAGAAAATGTGATTTTTCTGTATTTTAATTTATTTATATAATTATTTTTGGTGGAAAATAACGATTTCAAAGGAAAATTTAATAATATGACCAAGGGAAAGTTTCTGTCCTTAAGAAAATTATGGGACATTCCTAATGACCAGAGGACCACTTGGACCAATTTTTGTAATTTTTTTAATTATATTTTATTTATTAAAATTATTTTAAGTTCTGGAGTATTAATTAATTTAAAAATAGAATATAAGTTGAAAAATGAATTTTATATTTTTTAAAAATCTCTCTGATATCAAGGATACCAGAGAACCAAATTTTACAATTTTCTAATTTTTCCTTAATTTATTGGAATTATTTTAGTGGAAATGCTAGAAAATGTATTTTTTAAGTTTTAAAAAATTACCCCAAGGCTTTGAAATTTAATATCTCAACCTAGAGACATAAGAAAAATATGGGGTTTGTTCCTAAGTGGTTAGAATTCAAAATGTGACATTTTGGTGAATTTTATTATTTTTGTAATTTTTATTATTTTTTAATTATTAAAATATTAAAATAATGATAAAAAATCAACTTTTTTAGAAAATTGAAATTTTAATTTTCTTAAATTCCCCTGATATCAGAGAGGCTCCAAAACCAATTTGGTGAATTTTTGAAATGTATTTTGAAAGTTATGAATTTTTAAAGTTTAAAATGACTAAATGGCTTAATCAACCCATTTAGTAAGGCTAACCAAGTCCAATTGACTTCAAACTTTTGTGGTGGTTTCCTCTGATCCTAAAGGTCAGTGGATAATTGATTTCAAGTCAATTTGATCTATGGTTAACTCTAATTAATTAAAGTTCAATTTTGGGTATTTAGGCCAATTAGGTTAATCTGAGTGAATTAACTCAAGTCCTATTTTTCCTAAGGTTCTCTCGGTCATAAGGAACATCACCAAATTTTCCTAGAATTTATTTCACAACATGCTAATTTTTGGAATTAAAATACTCAAAACAAGCAACATGCATCCGAAAAATCAATAACTTTTCACAGAGATGGCCTCTGACCTTGGAAAATTCAGGGAATGTTCCCAAGTTCAGAGGCTTCAAAAGCCCTATGGTCTCATGCCATGGTGAATTGTATGAATGCATGAAGAATTAAAACAATGCAGGGAGTAAATAATTAATTAAAAATAAAGTACTGGACAAAATTAATTAATTTCTTTTCCACATTATTCTCCTCTGGTTCACCGAGCAAGAGGGTATTTTTATTTTATTTTTGTGATTTTTCTACGCAAAGATATGCATTTTTCAAGTTCCGGGTATTTAATAAATAAGAAAAATCCCTATTTTCCTACTTATCCACGCGGCGCCGCGTCAACCCTCGGCAGCCTCCGAATCGACACGCGTCGCTCCCTCGATTCGACGCCGCCATTCGACTCGGCTGTCCGGGCCCCGCGGTTCACGTACCATCTCGCCGGTCCGACGCAATCCAAGCCGTCCATCCGATACACGCGCGATCCGACGGTTCCTGGTCATCGTCTACGACTGGTGCGATCCCGTGACCGTCCACACTCTAACCCTAAGAACTCACTCGATTCTCAACGGATTTTCGTGTTCTTATGCTCTATGGATTCGTCTCTCAAGAGACGAACACATCCATACGGTGAACATGCTATGAAATCAAGCCAATCAAAATGGAGAATCGATCGAAGCTCTGGCGTAAGAGGGAGTTCATACCTTTGCTCGCAGAAGTGAAGCTTCGATCCGAGGGTTGTGTCACGTTCGATTGGGTCCAAGCAAGCTCCAGCATGAAGTCCCTCGGCTCGGTGAATTGTCTAGTGCATGATTTCCACCGCAGCCGATCACAACCTTTCGAGTCCGGAACAACCGGGTGGCCTCGGAGAGGGGCTTTCACCGGAAAACTTCTTCTCGGCCTCGGTGAAGGTGTAGGTGAGTTTAATTTGATTTTGGTGAAGGATTCAGGAATGTCCCGTTCGGCTCGAGAATCGAGCTCCAAAATTGAGCTCAATCAATGGGTATTAGAGCAGGAGAACAGTGGGGATCAATTGCTCTAAGTCTAGAGGGGAGTGAGGAGTGATTTTGTCATAGTTTTGGTATGGTCTGGTTCAGCACCTCCTTTGGCCGAGTGGGTGAGGGGTTTAAATAGTTGAGGCTGGAGGGCCTCCTGTGGGGAGTCGAGGGCTCGGGATCACCGCTAGGTGAGGAGAAGAATAGCCATGGTGGCCATCGGGCATGGGGCAGCCCAAGCAAGGTAGAATTCCAAAGCTTGGCCTCTCCCAAGGTCTCGGCATGGCATTTTCCCGTGATCGGGTGGCCGGCCGGCCGTGCATGGGTCACCCTCAAGGTCGTGGGTCGTGGTCGGGACTTGGTGCAAGCAATCGGCAACTGCCATGTGTAAAGTGGCCGAATTAAAATGGAATTGGGGAAGGGGTCATTTTGGCTTCAATTTGGTCAACCCATTGGTTTGGGTTGGGTGCACCTTCCCATGGCCTGATTTTGGGCCGAGAGGATCAGCTGGGTCGCCCAAGAGAGAATGGTGTGGTCTCCATCCATGATGAGGCGGCTAAACATGGTTTAGTGTGCGACATGATTAAGGCAAAAAAGGGTTAAAGGAGGTTTAAGAAAGAACCCCTCTTCTTGCCATAAATGGACTAATGACAAGTCAAAGCCCTCATGGCTTCATGTGGCTTCGAGAATGGCTTGTTCATGGCTCCATTTGGCTTGGGAAAAGGCTCGACTTGTTTCATGAAAAGGGTTTTAGAAATATTTGGCATTTAGGGGGTAATTTGACATGCGGCTTGATTTGGAATGGTTTAATTGATGATTTTGAAACTTAGGGGTGATTTTGATCAAATGGATGATGAGGGGAAGTGTCATGTGGGCTTTAGGATGATTTGGGCTTTTGAATTTTGAAGGAAATGGGCTTTTAGGAAGGTTTAAGGGAAGTGGGCTTTTAACTTTAAGAATGTGTTCATGGATGGGAATTTTTGTAAAAGGTTGGGCCAAATAGTTGTTGTTTTTGGTTTAGGGATGTTTCATGAGTAATTTGAAATAAATTTAAGTTGGTTTGGGTTTGAATTGGGTTGAATTTGGGTTTATTTGGTGAATGGGCCAATATAGGTCAAATTGGGCTAACTTGGGCCAATGTTGGGCTAGGGTTGAAATTAATGTAAAATAAATGTTGGGAAATGTTTATGGGAGTGTTTCAAAGAGGTTTTGGCTTTGATGGGTTTTGATTTTGGGGTTTGGGTCTATTTGGGCTAGGTTCTGGGTTTAGGTCAAAATTGGGCTTTTTGATTTTCGGGTTGAATTTGAAAGTGGGGTTTGGGTCAAAATCTTGGGCAAATCATGTTAGTGTTTTGTTTATGGGGATGTTAAGGAAGGTTTAGAAAAGATTTGGGGTTAATTGGAGTTGAATTGGGTGAGTTTGGGCTAAGTTTGGGTCATGGGTCCAAATCGGGCTTTAAGGCCAAAAGTGAAATTGGATCCCAATGCCAATCAAATTGGGCTTGGATTTGGTCTAGATTGGTGTTGGGGATGTTGAATTGAAGTTTAGAATTGAATTGGACCAGAATTTGGGTCAATTGGGTAGGTTTAGTTTGACATCGGGTTTACTTTGGGTTAAAATGGTCAAATTTGGGGTTTTGATAAAAGTTGGGTAAATTGACAAAATTGGCCAATGGTGTAGTTGGACAAAATGGAATTGGAAATATTTGGGATTTTCTGGAATTTTCTGGGAATTTTCTGAATTTTTTTGATTTTTTGGCTAAGAGGGGTGTTTTGGGTATTTGGAGGGTATTGGGAGGTATTTTTGGAATTTTTGGTATTTTTGGCTATGGATGATCAATTTGATTGGTGAAGACATGTTTAGGAATGATTTTGGAGAATTTTGGGTAATTTAGGTGATTTTGCAAATTTTGGAGGGTTTCAAGGGTTTTGCAGTAGGCCAAAGTGTGTAGGGTCCCGGGGTCAAAATCGAAAATTTGAAAAATTGAAGATCGGGTGAATGTAAGTGGAATGAAATCATTTTTGTTGAGCCATGAAGCCATATCAAGCCCACATGAGCCATGAAGGGACTCATTTGAGGCACCCACTATGTTGTTCCTAACCCTCTGAGCCCAAGGGCTTAGGGGTTACGGACCATCCATGTGAATCACCTTCATGAGTCGGAGGTCAAATCGGGTATGGGTGTGCTTTTAGGAGGTGTGTGAAAGTGTAGTGTATAGGTGTAGTGTGTGTGTAAGTCAGCCCTTCACCGCACCAGGCCACCTGTATGGCGTCCTAAGTGCCAAAGAGTCCTATAGAACTCATCTTTTTAAACTTCCACATTCGATCTCAACCCTCTAGGTGATTAGGGGTCTACAATCAAGTTTGTGGAGTTTGCAGGAGTTAAGAAGTGGTTTGAATTTCTAAGTGGTGGGTCCCAATTCTAATCCTCTAGGATAGTCAAAGGAAAAGCCTAAGGCTAGATCCTAAGTACTAAAGAGAAGAAGAGACCTCATCAAAAATGAGGTCAACAAATGGACCCCCAATAGGTGTGGTGTGCTAACCAAGCACACCGCACGTATTGGCGTTGACCGAAAAGATCAACAAAACCAATACAGATGTCCAAGTGACAAACTTAGGACGAAGTAGAAGAGTTTCACTGGGGAGTGTCAAGTATATCTCTAGGATCGGAGATTCCCGCACTCGCCGTGGAAAGAAAAGGAGGTGAATCCCAAATCACATGATCTCGGGAATTCAATTTAGATTTTCGTTTTGTTTTAGTTTAAGTTTTGATGTGTAAGTTTAGATTTTGAGTTTCAATTTAGATCGAAGTTTAGTTTAAAATCAACTCGAGGAAATTTGAATTTGAAATTTGGATTTGAAATGAGAATCGAAACCTAAGTTCCAATCTCGGATTGCAAGGAAAACCTGAATCGGGTGCCGCCGCGGAATGAGAATCGGAGTTTAAGTGTCGATCGAAAAGGATGAGAATCGAATTTAGGTACCGATCTCGCAAGTTTAATGAGAATTGAAACGGAGTTTCAACCTCGAAAGTTTAAAGAGAACCGGAATCCGGTTCCGAGCCTCGAAGGTTTAAAGAGAAATGGAAACCGGTTCCAATCTCGAAGGTCTAAAGAGAAATGGAAACCGGTTCCAATCTCGAAGGTCTAAAGAGAAATGGAAACCGGTTCCAATCTCAAAGGTCTAAAGAGAAATGGAACCGGTTCCAATCTCAAAGGTCTAAAGAGAAATGGAAACTGGTTCCAATCTCAAAGGTCTAAAGAGAAATGGAACCGGTTCCAATCTCAAAGGTCTAAAGAGAAATGGAAACCGGTTCCAATCTCGAAGGTCTAAAGAGAAATGGAAGCCGGTTCCAATCTCGAAGGTTTAAAGAGAAATGGAAGTCGGTTCCAATCTCGAAGGTTTAATGAGAATCGGAACCGGTTCCAATCTCGAAGGTCTAAAGAGAAATGGAAACCGGTTCCAATCTCAAAGGTCTAAAGAGAAATGGAAACCGGTTCCAATCTCAAAGGTCTAAAGAGAAATGGAAACCGGTTCCAATCTCAAAGGTCTAAAGAGAAATGGAAACCGGTTCCAATCTCAAAGGTCTAAAGAGAATTGAAACCGGTTCCAATCTCAAAGGTCTAAAGAGAATTGAAACCGGTTCCAACTTTGAAGGTCTAAAGAGAAATGGAAGCCGGTTCCAATCTCGAAGGTTTAAAGAGAAATGGAAGCCGGTTCCAATCTCGAAGGTTTAATGAGAATCGAACCGGTTCCAATCTCGAAGGTCTAAAGAGAAATGGAAACTGGTTCCAATCTCAAAGGTCTAAAGAGAAATGGAAACTGGTTCCAATCTCGGAAGTTTAATGAGAAATGGAAATGGATTCCAATCTCGGAAGTTTAATGAGAATTGGAAATGGATTCCAATCTCAAAGGTCTAAAGAGAATTGGAAACTGGTTCCAATCTCGGAAGTTTAAAGAGAATTGGAAATGGATTCCAATCCCGGAAGTTTAATGAGAATTGGAAATGGATTCCAATCTCGGAAGTTTAATGAGAATTGGAAATGGATTCCAATCTCGGAAGTTTAATGAGAATTGGAAATGGATTCCAATCTCGGAGGTTTAATGAGAATTGGAAATGGATTCCAATCTCAAAGGTCTAAAGAGAATTGGAAACTGGTTCCAATCTCGGAAGTTTAATGAGAATTGGAAATAGATTCCAATCTCGGAAGTTTAATGAGAATTGGAAATGGATTCCAATCTCGGAAGTTTATTTGTGTGAAGAGGGACCCGAGTCTCATGCCATCGTAACCAAATCGACAAAGCTCGTGGCTCCGTGTCAATAGACCTAGTCGATCTCCATACAGGAAGAAAAGGTAGCCACAAAAGTCGAAATGATTTTGATGTGACGAAAAAGGTTTAGGGTTCCGAAATTGAAGTGTGGGTCTCTTGCGAGGAAGAGTTGTCCCGACAGAGAATTTCAAAGCTTCTCGAGATAAATCTCGATTTGGAGTTGATTTGAAAATGTTTGAAAAGATGAATTTAGAGTGGGATCAGATTTGAGATTCATTTTCATTTTGTTTGTCCTTTAACTTTCCAAATGTTCATGTGAATTTTATTTAGCGTTTACGTGGATTTTGAAGTTATTTTATGTTTGGATTTTTTTTTTAAAAAAAATAATTCTCATTTATTATTTATATATATATATATATATATATATATATATATATATTTTTTTTTGTTCTTTGTTCGAAGTTCGTTTAACTTTAATGGCGTTTCCTACTAATTTCGCACAAAAGAGGTGAAGGCCAAAATTGTGACATGGTCACTTTCATTCCAAACATGCCGAAGAGACATCATACAACTCGATCCGGAATACATCTCATACAATCCATGTAGACTCAAACGGACTATGTATGATCTTTGTCGATCCATCCAAAAAGGTATCTGTCAAAAATCCATGTCTGAATAGTGAGGTACATGGTCAATAACATCACCTTCCAAGCCATCCTTGGCAAGGATGCCGTATAGATGTACGTTGGAGGTGTGATATTTTCCATGCAACTCACAGCTCGTAAGGTCGGAGGCTCTCTAGCTCCGGTCCGGTCGGAAGTGGTAAGGTACTTTCCGTCGTCCATTCTTCCGAAAGTAACCGAGATCCGCTTCACCGGTACTCCCGGTATGCAATGTTTAGCGACGTCCGCTCCGTTGCCCTTCGCATCATGACGGAACCTACCGGTAATGGTATCTTTACTCGGCCCTCGAACTCACTCGGGCCTCGTTATCCGGAGGTCGCATCCGAACATGATATTACACTCATTCGTAAAAGAAACCGTGCGTAAAGGTCTAACAAAGTCGTGATGATCTATGTGCGGGGAATGCAATCACCCTTCTTGTAAATGTTAATGATGCAACCGTTGGGTATGCAACCGTGGCAGTACCCTCCATGTTATCATTCTTTTTACCATCCTTTTAATGACTAATGACATCGGATCCACCCGGCCATGACGGAGTATCCCCGGTGGGTTTCCCTTCCTATCTTCTCGCGAAGTCAGTAGCAAGCATCCACATTGTATTGTAATTCTCCCCTTCCCCGGCATCCATCTTCGGGGTTCCGAGTAAGTGTTTTCTCTTAAGCGACCCGCTCGGCCCATCTTTTTAAATCCCGGATGCGATCCACGATTTGTTGTTGTTCATATTCCGAGAATACGTCCGTATGTAGCTCGAGGCCTTCAAGTATATTGATCCTCCCCGCCTCGATTCTCTCGAAGTATTCAAAAGTTTTCT
Source organism: Papilionanthe hookeriana x Papilionanthe teres (assembly GCA_022702705.1). NCBI lineage: Eukaryota > Viridiplantae > Streptophyta > Magnoliopsida > Asparagales > Orchidaceae > Papilionanthe > Papilionanthe hookeriana x Papilionanthe teres. The sequence continues at coordinate 10,311 of JAKZJZ010002359.1, forward strand.
TCCGGACATTCCGTATCCTTTCTAACTCGTATTCCGGGATAATTTGCAAATGGCGAGGCTCGGTGACGTATCGTGGGATATATGGCTCAATCCCTTCACGTTCTCCCCGCATACCTCGGCTCCTCGGGGATGATGTCCGTCGGGACATCCTCCGGGTTGCTTCGCAACAAGGTCATGCATTACCGGTGACTTTATCCGGTGGCGTAGTAGCCTTCTTCTTCTCGTTCTTCTTGAGATTTCCCCGGTTTCTTCCGTTATCCTCTGAGTCGGTCTCCTTTTTCGTGTTCCCTGGCGAACCGGCATCCTCGAAGTATATGCACCGGCAAGAAGAATCGTCTCGTCGCACCGGTCCGCCGCTAATTTAGTTAACATCTCGCGGATACGACGATTTTTATTTCTTCGTTGAGTTGTCTGTGAGAGTAGCTCTTCGTACTTCCCCGAGTTTCGCGGCGTGGCGCCGACAAGCTCGCCCTCCGCCGTAGCGACTACGTACTTGATTCTCTTGTCCTCTTCGTTGTTTATTTTTCTTTTCTTATCGCTAGATTGGTGGCTTGGGCCACCCACTTTCATTACTCGTCCGATCGGCGCTTCTCTCGGTCAATCGGGACCCGACTCACTTTCCTCGTATTGCAGCCCGTTGGTGCAAAGTCTGAGTCAATCTCTATTATCGCTCCATCTTTCACCCTCTTTTCTTCGAGTGCAAGGCTTACGCCATTTCTAAAGTTCAGGACCAACCGCTCGTTCGACATTTCCCTGCGAAAAGACAAGGAAAAGGATCAGGGGCTGTACTAAGAACAAGAACATTAAGAAAATGTTTATTAAAGACAGTTTTTTTATTATTTTTATATTTTTTTTAAATTCAACAGGAGTGAAGTAGGAAAAGATCAGGAAAGAGATTTTGATTTGGAAGAGAGAAAATAAGGAAAACCTTATTATCATGATTTTTTTTATTTTAGCACATTTTTTATTATTTTGGGTTCGGACCCAGTCATAAGTAATTACTTCGCCCGTGCTTCTAGGGATGGAAAATTCATTCCTTCGAAACATCAGGTAGCGTAATACTTCTTCAAGTATCGTCCATCGATCGAAGCATATGTCGTTCTCCTCGGCAGCTTACTAGCCGGTAGGAGCCTCCCGAGTAGATCGCCTCAACTACAAACGGTCCCTCCCAAGTGGGTTCAAATTTTCCTCCTATCTTGCGGTGTGCAAGAATGTATCTCTGAGAACGAGAACTAAGTCACCAACTTCGAAGGTTCTCGGGCGACCCGACCGTCATGGGCTCGAACCATCTTAGCTCGGTATAGTTCTAAATCTCGTCGCGCCGCAAGTCTTTTCCCTTCCGGTTTTCCAATTCTTCTAATCGTAATTTGGCATTCTCTTCCGTCGTGACCTCGTTTGCAACTCGCAATTCCGAGTGAAGGAAGCCGGACCTCTAAGGGTAACACTCGCCTCGGACCCATACACTCGCAGCATAAGGCGTAGCTTCGAGTAGGAGTTCGAAGGTTGTCCGCAGGCCCATAAGGCTTCTAACAACTTCTCGTGCCAATTTCTCTTATTATCGTCCAAGGTTTTCTTTAAAATTCGAACGAGAGTTTTGTTAAAAGCCTCAGCAAGGCCGTTTGCTCTCGGTAGTAAATTGTCGAATATCGCCAGCCGATTCCATGTCTCCCGACAAAATTGTTGATTTGTGTGCTTCGAATGCCGACCCATTATCCGAGATGATCCTCGCGCGGCACCCCGAAACGGTAGACAACTTGGTTCTCGAAAAATTGTAGCACGTGATGTGCTTTCACTTCTCCGAGTGGAACCGCTTCGCCCACTCGGAAAAGTAATCCGTAGCCGCAAGAATGAAGCGATGTCCTTTCGACGACGGTGGTTCTATTGGACCCACTATATCCGTGCCCCAACATTCAAACGGCCACGACGCAATTGTCGGATGTAGCACATTCGGAGGTCGGTGTAGAACCACCCGCGCACTTGGCACCGGTGACGCTCTCTGGCGATTTTCATGCAGCCGGTCATCATCGAGGGCCGTAGTACCCTAGTCTTTTAATTTTCATTTTCATCTTCGGACTCGATCGGTGAGCGCCACGAGTCCCGAATGTATCTCTTTAACAATTTCACGAGCCTCGGACCCGCTTAGGCACCTTAGCCACATTCGATCAAAAGACCTTCCGTATAATGTATTGTTTATTAATGCGTAGGATGCAGTTCTTTCTCGATCCGATGGGCTAACGACCTATCGTCCGGTAGTTTTCCCGTTTGCAGGTAATCCATTAATGGCCGTCGCCAATCTTCTCGTGTTTTCCGTCACCGCCGCAATCGATCCTTTTTCTTTTTCTCGATTTGTGTATCGTGTCTATGTCGAGCCGTGATAGGACCCGACGCCCGTGAACCGACACTTCCACCGATTCATCTTGCAAACGTGCAAATTCTTTTGCGAGACGGGCTAGCGCATCCGCTAAAGCGTTTTCTCTCGGGGAATTTTGTAGATCGTCACATTTGGAATCCGTTCCAACAACCGTATGGCATACTCGGAGTATTGCTCGAGTCTTGGTTTTAAAATTCTGTATTGTCCGATGATCCGTTGAATGATTAATCGCGAATCCCCGTAGATGTCGATGTCCGTTATACCCATTCGAATAGTTAATTCCAGCTCCGTTAAGAGGGCTTCGTATTCCGCTTCATTATTCGTACACGGCTCGTCAAGTGGTAGGAGTATCTTAACATCCCCCGCTCCGTGTTATAAAGATTAGTCCGATCCCCGCCTTACCGGCACTATCACTTGCGATTCTTCGTCTTTGTGTGCCGAAGATGCTCCGTCGAAATACAATTCCCAACGTCGATCATCGTGGTCTTCTAGGTTCATTATTTGTTCATCCGGCAAGTCGTCATCGAGAGGAGATTCCGCCGCAAAGGATGTGCCGCGAGGAAGTCCGCTAAGACTTGTCCCTTTACTGGCACGAAGAGGCACGAAAGTTATATCGAATTGCAATAATATCATCGACCATCCGGCAAGTCCGCCGTAAAGCGTTGGACGGGTCATCAAGTATCGCAATGGATTAAATTTCGAGATCGTCGACCTTATGAGAAAGCATGTAGTGCCCGAGCTTTGAGCGGCGAAGATCGTGGCCAAACAGATGCTTTTCAATTGCGGGATACCTTATTTCCGTTGGCGTAAACGACGCGCTTAGATAAGAAAGAGCATTTTCTTTACCCTCATCATCGACCCTGCCAACAGTGGCTCCGAGCGAGTCGTCTAAGGCCGCGGTATAAAGTATCAATGGTCTACCCGAGATCGGGGTCGCTAAGACAGGAGGTGTCATTAGATATTGTTTAATGTCCTCGAAGGCCCTCTCGGCATTTCTCTTCCCAAATAAACTCGGCGTCCTTTTTAACTAGTGCCGAGAAAGGCCGACACCTACTCGACAAGCTCGAGATAAAGCGTCGAAGATATGCGCGCCTTCCTCGAAAAGATCGTAGTTGTTTTAAGGTTCTCGGGAGGTGGCATTTCTAAGATAGCCTTTAATCTTTTCCGTGTCGATTTCAATTCCGCGATGTCTGACAACGAATCCTAAGAATTTCCCGGAGGTGACGCCGAAGGCGCATTTTAAGGGATTCATCTTAAGGTTAAATTGTCTTAATCGTTCGAAAACAATTCTCAAATCATACAGTGGTTTTCCTTTACTTCGCTTTCGATGACCACATCCTCCACGTAGCATTCGACTCGATTGTGGATGAGATCATCAAAAATTCTTGTCATCGCTCTCGGTAGGTCGCTCCCGCGTTCTTCGATCCGAATGGCATCACCGTGTAGCAATATACTCCGATCGGCGTTCGAATGTCGTAAGTTTTTCATCTTCCGGAGCCATTTTTATCCGGTCGTATCCCGAAGATCCATCCATGAATGAGAATATTTCATGTGTCAAGCAATGTCGATCATTAATTCCGGGATCGGCAGAGGAAATTCATCTTTTCGACATGCCTTGTTTAAATCTCTCGAAATCCACACAAATTCCGATCCGACCATTCTTCTTCCCGACCGGTACCACATTGGCTAACCAAGTCGGGTATTGTTCTTCACGGACAAATTTAGCGTCTATTAGCTTTTTAACTTCACCTATGACTTGTTGTTCGATTTCTGTACGCATTCTTCCGGACCTCGTCCGACCGAACGTGCTGTGATCCACCCCTAGCTTATGGATCGCGACCTCCGGAGCTAAACTCGGCATCTCATCGTAGCTCCAAGCAAAACAAGCCTTTAAATTCCATTAATAACTCGATTATTTCTTCGGAGTCTTCTTTATCGAGTAAGGAGCTAACAAAGGTAGGTCTAGGTTCTTCGCTAGTACCTAAGTTAACTTCCGTTAACTCATCTATCAGTAGATTCGATCTCCTCTTCGAACTCGTGCAGCATCTCCAATTTGTAAATCTTCGAGTTCTTCCGTAGTTTCCATGCAGCTTTCATTAGACTCGCAAGTGACAACCATGCAAAATTCGCATCGTCAATCGATCCTACCGTGCCGAATCCGAGACCATGTTTTGAATCGGTGGACGACCGGAGTTATTCCATAAATTTTCAAAATGTTGTGATCGACCTTTCGTCCATCGTCGAGGTAAGAAACCACGCCGAATTAAATTTCGAACACAGGGAGAGTACCATTCAAAAGGCAATTCCATTAATTCCGATGAAGTAGCATCTTCAAATTGTACATTATTTTCGCTTTGAGGAAGGAGCACCACGGTAGAATTTGATGGGCTTTCGCACCACCGCTACGTACCTCTTCGACCTCCATACCCTCAATTTTATTAGAATGGATCGGGGTCGTGGTCATAGTATGTACATAGTGGTTAATCTTCTCGTACATCGATTTATATTCTTCGTTTCTTTCATCTTCGAGAGGGATTTCGAATTGCGGCTTCTTCCGACTTATTGTCGCCGCTTCTTGTTTCGATTTCTTTTTCTTCTTCGTAACTATCTTCCCAATCAACATCGATGGCCGAGTTTCCTCCGTCCAACTCGTCCTAACGTCTCCGCCACGACCTCGTCCCCGGCCTCGTCCTCGGATGCGAGTCGTGGAGAAACCTTCACCATCTCGCCGTAAGGGAGTGGTGAGTGACTCGTTGGACTAGAACTTCGTGTTCTTCGTTGTCCCAAATTTCTTTTGCTTCATTTGTTATGGTATCTCTCGAGAAGATTGTTTTCTTCGGAGGTGCATAATAAGCCGCATCTTCATGGATTCCGATTTCATGTACGGAGAACGGTTGTAAGTCACCTTCGATGCACCGTTCCCCTCCGTCGTAGTATTTAATGCATCGATGTAGAGATGATGGTACCATCCCGTTTTCATGTATCCATGGTCGGCCCAAGAGAGCGTCGAACGATGTTTCGAATCAATTATGTGAAATTTCGCGGTTGTCTTTGCTAAGTCGCCTGCCTTCATCGAGCGATGTTATCGATCCGAGGGCTCTTTCTCCTTTCGGTCGAATCCTCTTAATAACATTTTGTCCGCTTCGAGCTCGCGAGCATCAATTTCCAAGTATGCTAGCGTTCGAAGATTCATTATATCGATCGATGCTCCCGGATCCACCAATACTCCGGAGAGTGTAAACTTCCCAATTGTAATCGAAATGTACAAGGGCTCGGTCGTGGTCTCATCGTCCCAAGTAAGTAGGTCGTTGTCCGTGAAGGTAACACCTCGTCGTTCCTTTAACGAGCAAACCTCATCTAAGGACTCTCCAGCCATTCGAGCTAAGCAAATTTCTCGGATCAAGTAAAGCCTCGATCGAGCTTCTCTCATCTCTTTCGATAAGATGAGAGCGTCGTAGATGCTCGCCTGGCCGGTAGTTTCCTAAGATGGGCTAGCACGTCGTAGTCCACTTTGTTTTCATGTACCTCGTTTTCTTCTCGAATGGGTATTTCTTCTCGCCGGGTTGGTTCTTCCCGAACAACCACCCGCTTTCCTTCGTCTTTCGGACCCATTCTCTGGAGGTAGTACTCTTCCACTTCTTAAGTCGACTTCCGTGATTTCTTCTAAGTTTAGCATCGAGTTTGCCGGTGTCTCCTTCGAATCGGAATGACGCATTCTTCAGATTAGCTTCGGAGTCCGAAGGCTCTAACTCTATCGTGACCGGAGCTCCTCGAAACTCGCAAATAGATTCGTTGCTTCGTCGAACTCTCGTAGCCTTCCCGGTGGATGTCTTCTTCGTCATTGTGATCGTCGAGATCGTGTATGATTCGAGAATTGTTATTTGTATCGAATCGACGTCCGGATTAGGTCGATTGTCGCTAGTTACGTAATCGTTAGAAACAACAAAACGTAGCCAACGCCATAACCCTCATCATTATAAGATCCCACCGGAGTGCGCATAATCATACGGAGTCGAGGTTCGAGGGATTTCTCCCCGAATCGGAAACAACTATCCTAGGATAAGCAGCCCTAGCCTAGCCTTAGGTGCCCCGGCCTTCTTCTTCGTCAATTTTCTTCTTTCTTCAACTGTCTCTCGTCGAGGTGGTTCTTCTATCGCAAGTGATAACGTCGGCTCGACAGCTTTCGAACTCCGAATCGAGGCTCGCACCGAAGTGGCTCGGATGCGATCTAAAATCTTCTTCGAAGACTTTGTCCAAGCGGTAGTCCATCCATCATCGACTGCATAGGGATCTATCGAACAATGAAATCCGTCGAGATAACATCGACGGAACCTCCTTTCGGGGTTCCTTCATGTATTCTTTCGGATCGTTATATTCCCTTTCCGAAGATCGTCGTCGAGCCAACTTTCGAAGGTAATACAATCTTCTATCTTGTGCCCAAGCATCCGGTGGTAAGGGCAAAAGTCGGGTCACTTTTCTCGTCGACTTCTTCCGGTCTTTTGTGCTCCTGGCAACTGGAAATCCGGAGTCTTCATCAAGTCGCGGAACATTTTCGGCACCGCCTCATTCTCGAATGGATACTCCTCGCTCAGAACTCCCTAAACGTACGCTGTGGACGAGGCGGTTGTTCATACCGTCGAGACGACCGATAGCCGGGTCGGGGCCGTCGGCACTCCCGTCGAGCTTGCTGCGGCCGTTCCGACGATATTTGTATCGGCCGCTCGCCTTTATCGATCGCCGCGACGATCCCGACTTCTTTTCAAAAGTTTTCACGGC
>JAKZJZ010000236.1:0-61960 GCA_022702705.1 Papilionanthe hookeriana x Papilionanthe teres
CTATCACAGCTTGACATAGACACGATACACAAATCAGAAAAGGAAAAAGAATCAATTGCAGCAGTGACAGAAAACATGGAAGATTGGCGACAACCATTAATAGACTACCTGCAAACAGGAAAGCTACCAGACGATAGGTCGTTAGCCCATCAGATCAAGAAAAGAACTCTGTCCTACGCATTAATAAACAACACGTTATACAGAAGGTCTTTTGATCAAATGTGGCTAAGATGCCTAAGCGGGTCCGAGGCCCGTGAAATTGTTAAAGAGGTACATTCGGGACTCGTGGCGCTCACCGATCGGGTCCGAAGATGAAAATGAAAATTAAAAGACTAGGGTACTACCTGGCCCTCGATGATGACCGACCGCATGAAAATCGCCAAGAGCCGTCACCGATGCCAAGTGCACGGGGTGGTTCTACACCAACCTCCAAATGTGCTACATCCGACAATTGCATCGTGGCCATTTGAATGTTGGGGCACAGATATAGTGGGTCCAATAGAACCACCATCTTCAAAAGGACATTGCTTCATTCTTGCGGCTACAGATTACTTTTCCAAGTGGGCAGAGGCAGTTCCACTTAGAGAAGTGAAAGCACATCACGTACTACAATTTTTCAAGAACCAAGTTGTTTACCGTTTCGGAGTGCCGCGCGAATCATCTCGGATAATGGGTCGGCATTCGAAGCACACAAATCAACAATTTTGTCGGGAGACACGGAATCGACCGGCGGTATTCAACAATTTACTACCCAAGAGCAAACGGCCTCGCGAGGCTTTTAATAAAACTCTCGTTCAAATTTTAAAGAAAACCTTGGACGATAATAAGAGAAATTGCCACGAGAAGTTGTTAGAAGCCTTATGGGCCTACCGGACAACCTTCAGAACTCCTACGCAAGCTACACCTTATGCTCTGGTGTATGGGTCCGAGGCGATGTTACCTTTAGAGGTTCGGCTTCCTTCACTAGAATTGCAGTTGCAAATAAAATCACAACAGAAGAAAACGCCAAATTACGACTCGAAGAATTAGAGAGCCTGGAAGGGAAAAGACTTGCAGCGCAACAGAATTTAGAGTTATATCAAGCTAAGATGGTGTCGGCACTATTTTTAGGTTGTGTGATATTTTAAAAAGGGGTCGCCTAACAGAAGTTGTCGGCGAATTTTTAATTTAATTTAAATAAATAATTTGAAATAAGTAGTATTTGATTTTGAAAATAATTTTAAATTTGAAGATTTTAAGATATGAAATCAAACCGATCTCACATCCCAAATAGTTTATATAAACGAGCACCGCACCGCAAACCGTGTATCTATCCCTAAGGATAGATACACCGCTTGATGGTGGGGCTCGGTTAAATAAACTAGAAGATTTGTGACATCCGTTTGGTCCGCGAACCAATTTTATAAGCCGACAAATTCCCCGCTTAAATCGAAAATATTAAACGGGGTTTATATTACTCTCGGTTCTTTAAAATTCCCTATAAGGCAAGCCCCTATAGTTAATTACATCTTAAGTGACGGGAATCACCTAAGAAAACTCTCGATAATAATAAATAATTCCGCTTTCAAGAATTTCAAAGTTTAAGTTTTCAAAGAATTGAATTTTTGAATCTCGATAGGGAATGGATCAAGTTTGGAACATTATATTTTGGGAATCCAAGGGAAGAAAAGTAGGAGAAATTACGGATTCGAAGCGAACTTCGGTAATTTCCCGACTATCCTATTGTTTGGCTTGGATTTAGGAAAGTCCTAATGTTTATTTAATGTTTTAATCTTGCCAATTTTAGTTAATTAGGGCTTATATTTATATGATAAAATCATACAAATAACTTGGAAGATATGAGGGTTTATGTCGTATCGGACGACTACCTCGGAATCCTAAGACCGGTTAGGGCTTAATTTGCAATGCAAATGCCTAACGAAGAGTTGAGGATTTATGTTGCACTAGGCAGACTACCTCGAAGTCCTATGGCTTTGTTATTTAATTCTAGGAAAGTTTTGTTGATGTAGGTTCAAGTTTTGCTGACGACGATGGCCGTGCTCGCCCACCATGCTCCGAGCTCCTTGTTGTTGCAGAGGTTTAGTTTTAGAAATCATAAATCAAGAGATGAGAGAAGTGTTCTGGCTTAGAGAAGTTTTAATTTCCAAGTGTTTTTTTTGTGTTTTAATTAAGATAAATCTTAAAGTTGATTATAATGACACCGGTTAAGATCCCACGGTTCCATCCTTCCGGCATCATTATTTTTATCGGATTCACTTAGTCCAGATGAATTTGCTAAACTCAACTGAATGAGTTCCACACTTTCATTTAGACCGTGGGAAATCCCGTTAGCAACACGTAGGTTACATCATCCGAGGTATTCCCGATCATCCAACAGGACGTTTTAATTTAGTTGTAATTGTAGTTTTGTGTTCCGTTTGTGATTAAATTTTGAGTTGTCTTATATTTTGAAATGTTGTGGAGGTGAATTTTATCTTGTAGTGTCTTTTATTTTAATTTTGGGTTTCGGTTTTGGTTTCCGTCCTAAAGGTGTAGGTTTTCATGCAACTGTTGTTTATCATGCAAGAAAAGTAAGTGCGATGCGATTAAATAAATTTCAGGTAAAACAAATTGCAATAAAATAAAAGCGTACCCGGAGGGTCTTCCCGTCATCCCAAGCTGCACTTAAAACACGGTTAGAATATTTAAGCGAGGTTCCTAGGTAGAGCTAAGGTAAGGGTTATGGTTTTCTACCAAATTCCTAATCCTATAGCTAGTCATTTCCTATGACGTCTAGGTTCTTTGTGTTTTTAGTTTGAAGACGATTTTCTTCATCAAAGAACAACTAAGTTCAATTGTTCTTATAAATATCCTATCATATTGAGGAAGTGCTTAAGAAGAATCTTAAACATCTTTTCAATATTCTTAGGATCGTTTTAAGTCCAAATGAATTTAATTGTGTAAGTGAATCGATCGTCCGAGGTTTTCGATTTTTTGTTAACTTACTCAGTGAATTAGGACATTTGAATATCCTATAAGTGAAGTAACATTTCATTTTAATGTTCTATTTAGGAGTTATGATAACTAAAGCTCCTAAGTGCAAAATGATATTTAATGATTTGTGATTCAAATTTAAGTTCAAATTAATGATTTAAGTTTGGAATAGTGTTCAAGTTATCTTAGATTTATTTTTGGGTTCTTTATGCCTTAGGTGATGTTATTTAATTCAACTTAATTTAATTTAATTTAATTTTTAATTTAATTTAATTTAATTCAATTTAATTCAATTTAGTTTGATTTGATTTAATTTTTAATTTAATTTAATTTAATTTAATTTAATTTAATTTAATTTAATTTAATTTAATTTATTTAATTTAATTTAATTTATTTATTTAACTTAATTTAATTTAATTTAATTTAATTTTATTTATTTAATTTAATTTAATTTTATTTATTTAATTTAATTTATTTTGTTTATTTAATTTAATTTAATTTAATTTAATTTAATTTAATTCAACCTTTAATCTTAATTTAATTTAATTTAATTTTAATTTGATTTACTTAATTTAATTTAATTTTTAATTTAATTCAATTTAATTTTAATTGAAATTTTTGAAAGAGTTTAATGATTTAATTTTAGTTTAATGATTAAGTCTTTTAATATTTTAAATTTGAGTTATCATTTTAATTAAGAGTTGAATATTAATGAGATGATTCAATTTAGGGATTTTTAAATTAAAGAATAAACCTCTTCCTAATAATATCCCTATTTTAATAATTCCAATTTTATTATTCTTCCAAATTTAATCAATTATTTAATTAAGGTTTAATCATTTTAAATTGCTTAATGGGTTTCTACCCTTTAATTATTTAAATTTCAATCATCCAAATCAGATTAGGATCAAATATTTTACTTGTTAATTTTTTATTAAACCTAAAGTTTTAATTAAGGGTTAAAATTTTAATTACCATTTTGCCCTTTAAGCCTAATAATTTCATAACTCACTAAATTGAACTCAAATGAACTTGAAATTTTTATGTGACTTCACTCATATGTCAATAAAGACATGAGAGGAGAAAATGTGATTTTCCTGTATTTAATTTATTTATATAATTATTTTTTGTAGAAAATAGAAATTTCCAAGGAAAATTCAATAATATGACCAAGGGAAAGTTTCTGTCCTTAAGAAAATTAGGGAACATTCCTAATGACCAGAGGACCACTTCGACCAAATTTTGTAATTTTTTGAATTATACTTTATTTATTAGAATTATTCTAAGTTCTGGAGTATTAATTAATTTAAAAATAAAATAAATGTTGAAAAATAAATTTTATAATTTTTAAAATTCTCTCTGATATCAAGGATTCCAGAGAACCAAACTTTACAATTTTCTGATTTTTCTTTGATTTATTATAATTATTTTGGTGAAAATGCTAGAAAATACATTTTTTTTTAATTTTAAAAAAAATACTCTAGAGCTTTAAAAATTAATATCTCACTAAATAGACCTAGGAAAAATATGGGACTTGTTCCTAAGTGATTGAAATTCAAAATATGACATTTTGGTGAATTTTATTATTTTTGTGATTTTTATTATTTTTTTAATTATTAAAAATATTAAAATAATATTAAAAATCAACTTTTTAGAAAATTAAAATTTTAATTTTCTTAAATTCCCCTGATATCAGAGAGACTCCAAAACCAATTTGGTGAATTTTTGAAAGATATTTTGAAAGTTATGAATTTTTAAAATTTAAAATGACTAAGTGGCTTAATTAACCCAATTAGTGGGGCTAACCAAGTCCAATTGACCTCAAATTTTTATGATGGGTTCCTCTGATCCTAAAGGTCAGTGGAGAATTGATTTCAAGTCAATTTGATCTATGGTTAACTCTAATTAATCGAAACCTATTTTGGGTGTTTAAGCCAATTAGGGTTAATCTAAGTGAATTAACTCAAATCCTATTTTTCCTAGGGTTCTCTGGTCATAAGGAACATCACCAAATTTTCCTAGAATTTATTTCACAACATGCTAATTTTTGAAATTAAAATACTTAAATCAGCAACATGCATTTGAAAAATCAATAACTTTTCACAGAGATGGCCTCCGACCTTGGAAAATTCAGGGAATGTCCCTAAGTTCAGAGGCTTCAAAAGCTCCTATAGTCTCATGCCATTGTGAATTGTATACATGCATGGAGAATTAAAACAATGCAGGGAGTAAATAATTAATTAAAAATAAAATACTAGACAAAATTAATTAATTTCTTTTCCACATTATTCTCCTCCGTTCACCGAGCAAGAGAGGTATTTTTATTTTATTTTTGTGATTTTTCTACACAAAGTTATGAATTTTTAAAGTTCGGGAATTAAATAAATTAGAAAATATCCCTATTTATCTACTTAAGTGACGCGGCGCCGCGTCAACCTTAACGTCTCCGAAGGCACACGCGTCACGATTTCATTCGACGCCGCCATCCGCGTCGGGCCGCTCCCGGGACCCGACTGTATCGCTCCGTCTTCTCATCCGGCGCGATCCCGGCGCGTCCGTGCGCGCGTGTATTAAATGGACGGCATCCGTTCATCGTCCATGACCGGTGTGATCCCATGACCGTCCACACTCTAACCCTAAGAACTCACTCGATTCTCAATGGATTTTCGTGTTCTTATGCTTCTACGGATTCGTCTTGAAGAGACGAACACATCCATACGGTAAACATGCATTGAAATTAAGGCATTTGAAATGGAGAATCTCCGAAGCTCGGGATGAAGAATTAGCTCATACCTTTGCTCGGAGAAGTGTGGCTTCGATCCGAGAGTTGCTGCACCTTCGATTGGGTCCTGCGAAGCTCCGGATGAAGTCTCCTCGGTCTGCAGTGAATCGTCTAGGTTGGACTTCGACCACGACCCGATCACAAAGCTTGGAGGCCGGAGCAACCGGGTGACCCGGAGATGGGGCTTTTATCGGTGGACACCTTCCCTTGGTCCGAGTGAAGGTGTAGAGACAATCAATTTGGGGATTGGCTCACTGTGGAGGAGTGTCCTGGTTTTGGGCTTGGATTTCGACTCGAAATCGAGCTCGCGAGAGAAGAAATGGCAGGGGATCTCACCGGGGATCAAGTGCTCGTGTATGAGGAGGGGTCCGGAACAATTTTGCGCGAGTTTTGGCAAGGTTTTTGCAACTCTCTCCTCATGGCCGCGAGGGGTGGTGTTTAAATAGGCATGGTCGGAGGTCGTCCTGGGGGGTTTAATGGTTGGGATCGACTGCTAGGTCAAGGAAGAACGGCCATGCTATCCATTTGGGTCGGGACAAGTCGGCAATGGAGAATTCCAATGTTGGCTCATATGTGAGCTTTCGGCCATGGTGTTTTCCGGCGATCGGGGTGGCTGGCCGGCAGGCATGGGTCACCCTCGGTGGTCGGGTGGGTCGGGGCTTCGATGTTTGTGAAGGCGACTGGTGGCTGCCATGTGTAAAGTGGTTGAATCGAAATGGAATGGGGAAGGGGTCATTTTGGCTTCAATTTGGTCAACCCATTGGTTTGGGTTGGGTGCACCTCCCCATGGCTCTGATTTTGGGCCGAGAGGATCGGTTGGGTCAGCTGCCATGGAGTGGTGAAGTCTCCATCTATGGTGAGGTGGCTAAGCATGGTTTAGTGTGTGACATGCTTAAGGTAAAAAAGGTTAAAGGAGGTTTAAGAAAGAACCCCTCTTCTTGCCATAAATGGACTAATGACAAGTCAAAGCCCTCATGGCTTCATGTGGCTTCGAGAATGGCTTGTTCATGGCTCCATTCGGCTTGGGAAAAGGTCGGGTCAATTTCATAAAAATGGGTTTTAAGAATTTTGGATATTTTGGTGTGAATTTGTATGGGGCTTGATTTGGAATTGTTTGATGATGGAATTATAATTTAGGGAATGGCTTTGATTAAATGGATGACAAATGGAAATGTCATGTGGGCTTTAGGGCCAAATTTGGGCTTTTATGTTTGGTGGAAATGGGCTTTTAGGGAGGTTTAGGGAAGTGGGCTTTTAAATTTAAAATGGATTTTGGGATGAGATTTTGGTAAAGGCTTGGGCCAAATAATTGTTGAGCTTGGTTTAGGGATGCTTCATGAGTGATTTAAAACAAGTTTGAGGTGATTTGGGTTTGAATTGGTTTGAATTTGGGTTTAATTTGGCAAGTGAGCCTATGTAGGTCAATTTGGGCTAACTTGGGCCAATGTTGGGCTAGGGTTGAAATTGATGTAAAATAAATGTTGAGAAATATTTATGGGAGTGTTTCAAAGAGGTTTTGGCTTTGGTTAGGTTTTGATTTTAGGATTTGGGCTCATTTGGGCTAGGTTTAGGTTTAGGTCAAAATTGGGCTTTTTGATTTTGGGTTGAATTTGAGTGGGGTTTGGGTCTAAATTTTGGGCAAATCATGTTAGTGTTTTGTTTATGGGGATGTTAAGGAAGGTTTGGAAAAGATTTGGGGTTAATTGGAGTTGAATTGGGTGAGTTTGGGTTAGGTTTGGGTCATAGGTCCAAATTGGGCTTTAAGGCCAAAAGTGAAATTGGATCCCAATGCCACTCAAATTGGGCTTGGATTGGGTCTAGATTGGTGTTGGGGATGTTGAATTGAAGTTTAGAATTGAATTGGACCAAAATTGGGTCAATTGGGTGGATTTGGTTTGACATTGGGTTTACTTTGGGTTAAAATGGGTCAAATTGGGGGTTTTGATAAAAGTGGGGTAAATTGACAAAATTGGCCCATGGTGTAGTTGAACAAAATGAAATTGGGAATATTTGGGATTTTCTCGAATTTTCTGGGAATTTTCTGAATTTTTGGATTTTTGGGTCAAAAGGGGTATTTTGGGTATTTGGAAGGTATTGGGGGTATTTTTGGAATTTTTGGCATTTTTGGTTATGGATGATCAATTTAAGTGATGTGGAAATGTTTGAGATTGATTTTGGAGAAATTTGGGTGATTTGGAAATTTTTTGAGAAATTTAGGCTATTCGGGGCTTTGGGTAGGTTGGCGGGTGTTGGGTCCCGGGGTCAAAAATTGAAAATTTGGAAAATTGAAGATCGGGTGGATGTAAGTGGAATACAACCATTTTGGTCGAGCCATGAAGCCATATCAAGCCCACATGAGCCATGAAGGGACTCATTTTGAGGCATTCACCATGTTGTTCCTAACCCTCTTAGCAAGGGCTTAGGGGTTAAGGACCATCCATGTGAATCACCTACATGAGTCGGAGGTCAAGTCAGGTATGGGTGTGTTTTAGGAGGTGTGTGAAAGTGTAGTGTGTGTGCAAGTCAACCCTTCACTGCACCGAGCTACCCGGTAGCGGCCCTAAGGCCAAAGAGTCCTATAGAACTCATCCTTTAAACTTCCACATTTGATTTCAACCCTCAGGTGATTAGGGGTCTACGATCGAGTTTGTGGAGTTTGCAGGGAGTTAAGAAGTGGTTTAAAATTCTAGATGGTGGATCCTAATTCTAGTCCTCTAAGATAGTCGAAGGAAAAGCCTAAGGCTAGATCCTGAAGTACTAAAGAGAAGAAGAGAAGACCTCATCGAAAATGAGGTCAACAGATGGTTCAAGCCCATGACAGACTGGTCCGCCCAAGAACCTTCAAAGTTGGTGATTTAGTTCTCGTTCTCAAAAGACCTATTCTTGCACACCGCAAGATAGGAGGAAAATTTGAACCCACTTGGGAAGGACCGTTTGTGGTTGAGGCAGTCCACTCGGGGGCTCCTACCGCCGTAGTGAATTGCCAGGGAGAACGACATATGCTTCCGATCAATGGACGATACTTGAAAAAGTATTACGCTACCTGATGTTTCGAAGGAATGAACTTTCCATCCCTAGAAGCACGAGTGAAGTGATTACTTATGACTGGGTCCGAACCCAAAAATAATAAAATGTGCTAAAATAAATAAAATCTCGATAATAAAATTTTCCTTGTTTTCTTTTCCAAATCAAAATCTCTTTCCCGATCTTATCCCACTTCATTCCTATTAAGTTTGAAAATATAAGAATAAAAAAAATGTCTTTAATAAACATTTTCTTAATGTTCTTGTTCTTAGTACGGCCCTCGATCCTTTTCCTTGTCTTTTCGCGAGGAAATGTCGAACGGGCGGTTGGTCTTGAACTTTAAGAATGGCGTAAGCCTTGCACTTCGATGAAAAGAGGGTGAAAGATGGAGCGGTAATCGAGATTGACTCGGATTTCGCACTAGCGAGCCTACGAGTACGAGGAAAGTGACCGGGTCCCGGTTGACCGAGAAGAACTGCCCGGACATACGAGTGATGAAAGTGGGTGGCCCAAGCCACCAATCCAAGCAACAAGAAAAGAAAGACAAATATTGAAGAAGATAAGAAAATGAAGTCCGTAGTCGCTACGGCGGAGGGCGAGCTTGTCGCCGCCGCGCCCACAGAGATTCAAGAAGTTCGGAGAGCTACTCTCACAGCTACGCAACGAAGAAATAAGAATCGCCGTATCCGTAAAATGCTAACAAAACTAACTGCGGATCAGCATGACGAGGCAGTTGCTAATGTCAGTGCATACACTTCAAGGACACCAGTTCACCGGAACCAGAAGAAAGGAGGCCAGCTCCTAGGATGACGAAAAGAACTGTGGAAATCTTCGAAAAATCGAAGAAAGAAGGCTACCACGCCACCGGATAGAACCACCAGGTGATGCATGACCTTGTTGCGAAGCAACCCCGGGGATGTCTCGACGAGCATCATCCCTGAGAAGCCGAGGTATGCAGGAGAACGTGAAGGGATTGAACCATATATCCCACAATATGTCACAAGGCCTCACCATCTGCAGATCATTCCGGAATACGAACTGGAGAGAATGCAGAATGTTGAAAAGAAAACCTTTGAATACTTTGAGAGAATTAAAGGCAGGAGGATCAATATACTGGAGGGCCTCGAGCTACATACAGACGTATTCTCAGAGTATGAACAGCAGCAAATCGTGGATTGCATCCGGGATTTGAAAAGAATGGGCCGAGCGAGGCCGCCTAAGGGAAAACACATACTCGGAACCCCGGAGATGGATGCCGTGGAAAGGAAGAATCACAATACAATGTGGATGTCTGTTACAACTTTGCGGAAGACGAAAGGGAAACCCACCGGAATACTCCGTCATGGGCAAGTGGATCCGATGCCATCGGTCATCAAGAGAATGGTAAAGAGATTGATAACATGGAGGGTACTGCGCCATGACCGCATACCCAATAGCTGCATCATCAACATCTACAAACGGGGTGATCGTATACCCCACACATAGATCACCACGACTTTGTCGACCTTCTCGCACGCTCTCTTCCCGAGCGAGTGTAACATCATGTTCGGATCCGACCTCCGGATAGCGAGTCCGAGTGAGTTCCGAGGGCCGGTGAAGATACCTTTACCGGTAGGTTCCGTCATGATACCGAAGGGCAACGGAGCGGATATCGCTAAGCATTGCATACCGGGAGTACCGGTGAAGCGGATCTCGGTTACTTTCGGGAGGATGGACGACGAGAAGACACCTTACCATTTCCAGCCGGACCGGAGCTAGAGAGCCTCCGACCTTACGAGCCGTGAGTTACATGGAAAATATCACACCTCCAATGTACATCCATACGGCATCCTTGCCAAGGATGGCTTGGAAGGTGATGTTATCGACCATGTACCCCACTATTCGGACATGGATTTTTGACGGATGCTTCTTTGGATGGATCGACAAAGATCATACACGATCCGTTTCGAGTCTACATGGATTGTATGAAATATATTCCGGATCAAGATGTATGATGTATCTTCTACATGATTGGAATGAAAGTGACCATGTCACATTTTTGGCCTTCACCTCTTTTGTGCAAATTTATTGGGAAACGCCGTTAAAGTTAAATGAACTTCGAACAAAGAACAGAAAAGGAATAAAAAAAAAGAATAAAAGAAAACTTTCATTAAAAAAAAGAGAATCTAAAAAAAAAATGACAAACACCAAATTCACATGAACATTAAACAAACGATAAAATAAAATTTGAATCATTAAACGATAGACAAAATCAACAAAAATGTTAAATCAAATTCTCAATCAAATTTCGAATCCAATCTCGATCAAACTTCAAATTTGATCTTCCAAATTTCAAATCAAATCTTAAATCAAATTTCAACCGAGTTCAAACTCATCCTTCCAAATTTCAAATTCAATCTTTCCAGATTCCAAATCTCTATCAAACCTCAAACTCGATCTTCCAGATCTTAAATCAAATCCCAGTCAAATTTCAAATCTCAAATTCGATCTTCCAGATCTTAAATCAAATCCCAGTCAAATTTCAAATCTCAAATTCGATCTTTCCACATCTCACATCAAACCTCAATCAAATTCAAACTTTTGGGTCGAGGATTTTACATCCAAGATCGCATCGCTTTAGGATTCTCTTCCTATCGCACCGAAATACATCAAATTCAAACTCTTGGGTCGAGGATTTTACATCCAAGACCGTACCGCTTTAGGATTCTCTTCCTATTGCACCGAAATACATCAAATTCAAACTTTTGGGTCGAGGATTCTACATCCAAGATCGCACCGCTTTAGGATTCTCTTCCTATCGCACCGAAATACATCAAATTCAAACTTTTGGGTCGAGGATTTTACATCCAAGACCGCATCGCTTTAGGATTCTCTTCCTATTGCACTGAAATACATCAAATTCAAACTTTTTGAGGTTGAGGATTTTACATCGGATACCGCATCGCTTTATGATTCTTTCCTATTGCACTCGAAATACATCAAATTCAAACTTTTGGGTCGAGGATTTTACATCCAAGATCGCATCGCTTTAGGATTCTTTCCTTATCTGCACTGAAATACATCAAATTCAAACTTTTGGGTCGAGGATTTTACATCCAAGATCGCACTCGCTTTAGGATTCTTTCCCTATTGCACTCGAAATACATCAAATTCAAACTTTTGGGTCGAGGATTTTACATCCAAGACCGCATCGCTTTAGGATTCTCTTCCTATTGCACCGAAATACATCAAATTCAAACTCTCGGGTCGAGGATTTTACATCCAAGACCGTATCGCTTTAGGATTCTTTCCCTATCGCACCGAAATACATCAAATTCAAACTTTTGGGTCGAGGATTTTACATCCGAGATCGCACTCGCTTTAGGATTCTTTCCCTATCGCACCGAAATACATCAAATTCAAACTTTTGGGTCGAGGATTTTACATCCAAGATCGCACCGCTTTAGGATTCTTTCCTATCGCACTCGAAATACATCAAATTCAAACTTTTTGGGGTTGAGGATTTTACATCCAAGACTGCATCGCTTTAGGATTCTTTCCCTATCGCAATGAAATACATCAAATTCAAACTTTTGGGTCGAGGATTTTACATCCGAGATTGCATTGCTTTAGGATCTTTTCCCTATCGCAATGAAATACATCAAATCAAATTCAAACTCTTGAGGTTAAGGATTTTACATCCAATACCACATTACTCTGAGATCTTTCCTTATTGTAATGATCCAATCCAATCGATTCGATCTTCTTTTGGGGTTGAAGATGCTACATCTAAAACCTCAAAATTCCAATTTTCATTTCAAATCAAATCCCTTCAAATTAATCTTGACGAACTTCAATCTAAATTAAAACTCCAAATTGAAATCTAAACTCACACATCATGACTTGAACATGAAACAAAATAAAATCTAAATTGAAATTCTCCTAAATCATGTGATTTGGGATTCACCTCCTTTTCCTTTCCCAGCCGAGAGTTCAAGGATCTCCAGCCCGAGAGATATACTTGACGCTCCCAAGCGGAAACTCTTCTACTTCGTTCTAAGTTTGTTACTTGGACATCCGTGTTGGTTTTGTTGATCGCTTCGGTCAACACCAATACGCGCGTGTGCTCCGTCACTCACCACACCTATCAGGGGTCCATTTGTCGACCTCATTTTCGATGAGGTCTTCTCTTCTTCTCTTTAAGTACTTAGGATCTAGCCTTAGGCTTTTCCTTTGACTATCTTAGAGGATTAGAATTGGGACCCACCTTTTAGAAATTCAAACCACTTCTAAACTCCCCGCAAACTCCACAAACTCGACCGTAGACCCCTAATCATCTGTGAGGGTTGAAATCAAATGTGGAAGTTTAAAGGATGAGTTCTTATAGGACTCTTCGGCCTTAGGACCGCCCCGGTGGCCCGGTCCGGTGAAGGGTCGACTTGCACACACACTACACCTACACACTACACTTTCACACACTTCCTAAAAACACACCCATACCCGACTTGACCTCCTCGACTCATGTAGGTGATTCACATGGATGGTCCTTAACCCCTAAGCCCTCGCGCTAAGAGGTTAGGAACAACATGATGAATGCCTCAAATGAGTCCCTTCATGGCTCATGTGGGCTTGATATGGCTTCATGGCTCAACCAAAATGGTTTTATTCCACTTACATCCACCCAATCTTCAATTTTCCAAATTTTCAATTTTTGACCCGGGACCCTATACCCGCTAACCTACCCAAAGCCCTGAATAGCCCAAATTTCTCAAAAATTTCCAAATCACCCAAAATTCTCCAAAATCATTCCCAAACATTTCCACATCACTCAAACTGATCATCCATATCCAAAAATACCTCCCAATACCCTTCAAATACCCAAAATACCCCTCTTAGCCAAAAAATCCAAAAATTCAGAAAATTCCCAGAAAATTCCAAAAAATCCCAAATATTCCCAATTTTATTTTGTTCAACTACACCATGGGCCAATTTTGTCAATTTACCCCACTTTTATCAAAATCCCCAATTTGACCCATTTTAACCCAAAGTGAACCAAATGTCAAACCTAACCTACCCAATTGACCCAAATTCTGGTCCAATTCAATTCTAAACTTCAATTCAACATCCCCAACACCAATCTAGACCAAATCCAAGCTTAATTTGATTGACATTTGGATCCAATTTCACTTTTGGCCTTAAAGCCCAATTTGGACCCATGACCCAAACTTAACCCAAACTCACCCAATTCAACTCCAATTAAACCCAAATCTTTTCTAAACCTTCCTTGACATCCCCATAAACAAAACACTAACATGATTTGCCCAAAATTTAGACCCAAACCCCACTCAAATTCAACCCAAAATTAAAAGGCCCATTTTCGACCTAAACCCAAACCTAGCCCAAATGAGCCCAAATCCCAAAATCAAAACCCATCAAAGCCAAAACCTCTTTGAAACACTCCCATAAACATTTCCCAACATTAATTTTACATCAATTTCAACTCTAGCCCAACATTGGCCCAAGTTAGCCCAATTTGACCTACATAGGCCCACTTACCAATTAAACCCAAATTCAAACCAATTCAAGTCCAAATCACACCAAATTGACCCCAAACCACTCATGACACATCCCTAAACCAAACTCAACAATTATTTGGCCCAACCTCTTTACAAAATTTCTATCCATAAATTCATTTTCAAACCTAAAAGCCCACTTCCCTAAACCTTCCTAAAAGCTCCATTTCCACCAAATACAAAAGCCCAAAATTGGCCTTAAAGCCCACATGACATTTCCATTTGCCATCCATTTAATCAAAGCCATTCCCTAAGTTCTAATCACATCATCAAATAATTCCAAATTAAGCCTCATGCCAAATTACCCCCTAAATGACAAATATTTCTAAAACCCTTTTTCATGAAACAAGTCAACTTTTTTTCAAGCCAAATGCAAGCCATGCAAGCCATAGACAAGCCACATGAAGCCATGGGGGGTTTGACTTGTCACCATGCCCAAAATGGCAAGAAGAGGGGACCCTTTAATGATTCTCTTAAGAGTGATTAACCACTCCCATGTCTCCCCTAACTCTCGCTTAAGCTTAATTGTACTTGGATCGCGACTCGACCCCACTAATCAAGCCGATCCAAGTGACTTTCCCTTCAGCCTCAAATTGGCCTTGGAGGGTGAACCCAACCCAAACCAATGGGTCGACCAAATTGAAGCCAAAATGACCCCTCCCCCATTCCATTTTAATTCAGCCACTTTACACATGACAATGGCCAATCGATCGTACAAACCTCTAACCCCGACCCACTCGGACCCGAGGGTGACCCATGCCCGCGGCCGCCCGCCCGGGTCACCGTAAAACACCATGGCCGAGACCTCGGGAGGAGCCAAACTTTGGAATTCTCCCTTACCGAGCCGCCCCATGCCTAGTGGTCACCATGGCCGTTCTTCACATGCCAAGAGCAGCTCGATCCCAGCCTCAACTCCCCCAGGAGGCCCTTCGGCCTCTCCTATTTAAACCCCTCACCCTCACGGCCAAGAGAGGTGCCGAACCGACTTTACCGAAACTCGCCAAAATTGCTCCGCATCATTCTCCATACTTAGAGCAGCTTGATCCCCAAAGGCCAATTTGCCCTAATCCCCACCAACGAGCCCAATTTCTCGCCAAAATTCCACCCAAAACCAGGACACTTCTCCTCGGTGGATCAATCCTCAAATCGATTGGTTCTACACCTTCACTGCACCAAGGGAAGGTGTCCACCAAGAAAAGCCCCATCTCCGAGCCACCCAAGTTGCTCCAGCCTCCAAGCTTTGTGATCGGGCTTGGTCGAAATCACATCTGTAATAATTCACTGCGACCATGAGACTTCATCCGGAGCTTCGCTGGATCCAATCGAAGGTGCAACAACTCTCGCATCGAAGCCACACTTCTCCGAGCAAAGGTATGAACTAATTCTTCATCCCGAGCTTCCGGAGATTCTCCATTTCAAATGCCTTAATTTCAAAGCATGATAACCGTATAGATGTGTTCGTCTCTTCAAGACGAATCCATAGTAGCATAAGAACGTAAAAATCCATCGAGTATCGAGCGAGATCTTAGGTATTTAGTGTGGACGGCTCTCGGCGAGGACGCTCGGGGACGATGAACGGATGCCGTCCATTTAATACACGCGCGGACGGACGGCTCGGATGGCGTTGGACCGAGAGACGGTACGAGAACCGCGGGGCCCGGCCGCCGACTCGGATGGCGGCGTCGAATCGGAGCGCGACGCGTGCGAGTTCGGAGATGCCGAGGATGCGCGGCGCCGCGTGGATAAATAGAAAAATAGGTATTTCTCTATTTATTTAATTCCCTAAACTTGGAAAATTCATAACTTTGTGTAGGAAAATCGAAAAATAAAAGAAAAATACCTCTCGCTCAGCTGAACGTAGGAGAATAATGCGAAAAGAAATCATTTAATTTCATCAAGTATTTTATTTTTAGTAATTTATTTACTCTCTACATACATTTAATTCTCCATGCATTCATACAATTCACCATGGCATGAGACCATAGGGCTTTTGAAGCCTCCGACTTGGAAACATTCCCCGAATTTTCCAAAGTCGAGGCCATCCCTATGAAGAGTTATTTGATTTTTCAAATTCATGTCACCGTTTTGAGTATTTTAATTCCAAAAATTAGCATGTCGTGAAATAAATTCTAGGAAAATTTGGTGATGTTCCTTGCGACCGTAGAACCCTAGGAAAAATAGGTTTTGAGTTAGTTCATCGTAGACAACCCTAATTCGGCTTAAACACCCAAAATAGGTCTCTAATTAATTAGAGCTAACCATACATCAAATTGACTTGAAATCAATTCTCCACTGACCTTTAGGATCAGAGGAACCCACCATAAAAATTTGAGGTCAATTGGACTTGGTTAGCCCCACTAATTGGGTTGATTAAGCCACTTAGTCATTTTAAACTTTAAAAATTCATAACTTTCAAAATATCTTTCAAAAATTCACCAAATTGGTTTTGAAGCCTCTCTGATATCAGGGGAATTCAAGAAAATTAAAATTGCAATTTTCTAAAAAAGTTGATTTTTTATCATTATTTTAATATTTTAATAATTAAAAAATAATAAAAATTACAAAAATAATAAAATTCACCAAAATATCATATTTTGAATTTTAATCACTTGGGAACAAATCCCATATTTTTCCTAGGTCTATTTAGTGAGATATTAAATTTTAAAGCTCTAGGGTAATTTTAAAATTAAAAAAAATGTATTTTCTAGCATTTTCACTAAAATAATTATAATAAATCAAAGAAAAATCATAAAATTGCAAAATTTGATTCTCTGATTTTTTGATATCAGAGAGATTTTTGAAAAATATAAAATTCATTTTTCAACATTTATTTTATTTTTAAATTAATTAACACTCTAAAACTTAAAATAATTATAATAAAAATAATATAATTCAAAAAATCACCAAAATTAGTCCAAGTGGTCCTCTGGTCATTAGGAATGTCCCCTAATTTTCTTAAGGACAGAAACTTTCCCTTGGTCATGTTATCAAATTTTCCTTGAAAATCTCTATTTTCTACTAAAAATAATTATATAAATAAATTAAATACAGAAAAATCACATTTTCTCCTCTCATGTCTTTATTGACATATGAGTGAAGTCACATAAAAATTTCAAGCTCATTTGAGTTCAATTTAGTGAGTTATGAAATTATTAAGCTTAAAGGGCAAAATGGTAATTAAAATTTTAACCCTTAATTAAAACTTTAGGTTTAATAAAACATTAACAAGTAAAATATTTGATCCTAACCTGATTTGGATGATTGAAATTTAAATAATTAAAGGGGTAGAAACCCATTAAGCAATTTAAAATGATTAAACTTTAATTAAATAATCGATTAAATTTGGAAGAATACTAAAATTGGAATTATTAAAATAGGGATATTATTAGGAAGAGATTTATTCTTTAATTTAAAAATCCCTAAATTAATCATCTCATTAATATTCAACTCTCAATTAAAATGATAACTCAAATTTAAAATATTAAAAGACTTAATCATTAAACTAAAATTAAATCATTAAACTCTTTCAAAAATTTCAATTAAAATTAAATTAAATTAAATTAAGTAAATTAAATTAAAATTAAATTAAATTAAATTAAATTAAGATTAAAAGTTGAATTAAATTAAATTAAATGAATTAAATAAATTAAATTAAATAAATAAAATTAAATTAAATTAAATTAAATTAAATTAAATAAATAAATTAAATTAAATTAAATAAATTAAATTAAATTAAATTAAATTAAATTAAATTAAATTAAATTAAAAATTAAATCAAATCAAACTAAATTGAATTAAATAGAATTAAATTAAATTAAATTAAATTAAATTGAATTAAGTTGAATTAAATAACATCACCTAAGACATAAAGAACTAAAAAATAAATCTAAAATAACTTCAACACTATTCCAAACTTAAATCATTAATTTGAACTTAAATTTGAATCACAAACCATTTCAACACCAATTTACCCTCAAGAGCTTTAGTTATCATAACTCCTAAACGTAATATAAAATGAAATGTTACTTCACTTATAGTGATATTCAAATGTCCTAGATCACCGAGCAAGTTAACAAAATTCAAAACCTCTGACGATCGATTCACTTACACAATTAAATTCATTCGACTTAAAACAATCCTGTAAATATCGAAAAGATGTTTAGGACCCTTCCTAAGCACTTCCTCAATATGATAGGATATTTATAAGAACAATCGAACTTAGTTGTTCTTTGATGAAGAAAATCGTCTTCAAACCAAAAACACAAAGAACCTATACGTCATAGGAAATGACTAGCTATAGGATTAGGAATTTGGTAGAAAACCATAACCCTTTCCCTTAACTTTACCTAGAAACTTGCTTAAATATTCTAATTGTGTTTTAAGTGCAGCTTGGGATGACTGGAAGACCCTCCGTGTACGCTTTTATTTTATTGCGATTTACTTTACTGTAATTTATCTAATTGCATCGCACTTATTTTCTTGTACGATAAAACAACAGCTGCATGAAAACCTACACCTTTAGGACATAAACCAAAACCGAAACCCATAACTAAATTAAAAGACACTACAAGATAAAATTCACCTCCACAACATTTCAAAATATAAGACAACTCAAAATTTAATCACAAACGTAACACAAAACTACAATTACAACTAAATTAAAACGTCTTGTTGGATGATCGGGAATACCTCGGATGATGTAACCTACGTGTTGCTAACTGGATTTCCCACTGCCTAAATGAAAGTGCGGAACTCATTCAACTGAGTTTAGCAAATTCATCCGGACTAAGTGAATCCGATAAAAATAACGATGCCGAAGGATGGAACCGTGGGATCTTAACCGTGTTGTTATAATCAACTTTAAGATTTGTTTTAATTAAAACACAAAAAACACTTGGAAATTAAGACTTTCTTTAAACCAAACACTTCTCTCATTTCCCGATTTATGATTTCTAAAACCAAACCTCTCGCAACAACAAGGAGCTCGGAGCATGGTGGGCAAAGCACGGCCATCGTCGTCGCAGAAACTTCGAACCTACTTCAAGAAACTTTCCTAGAATTAAATAACAAAGCCATAGGACTTCGAGGTAGTTCGCCTAAGTGCAACATAAATCCTCAACTCTTCGTTGTGCATTTGCATTACAAATTAAGCCCTAAACGGTCTTAGGATTCCGAGGTAGTCGTCCGATACGACATAAACCCTCATATCTTCCAGTGCTATTTCGTATGATTTTATCATATAAATATAAGCCCTAATTAATTAAAATTAGCAAGATTAAAACATTAAATGAACATTAGGACTTTCCTAAATCCAAGCCAAACAATAGGATAGTCGGGAAGTTGTCAAGATTCCTCTCGGATCCTCAACTTCTCCTACTCCTCTTCCTTTCGGACTCCTAAAATAAACTGTTCCAAATTCGAGCTATTCCCTATTGAAATTTCCAAAATCCAATTGCTTCGAAAACCTTAAACTTTCAAATTCTTGAGAGCAAAACCACTCGATCATTATCGAGAGTTTTCTTAAATGATTCCCGTCGTTTAAGATGTAATTAACTATAGTGGGCTTGCCCTTATAGGAACTTTAAGAACCTGTGTAATATAAACCCCGCTTAATTCATTTATATTAAGCTGTGGAATTTGTCGGCTTATAAAATTGGTTCGTGGCACCAAACGGATGTCACAAATCTTCTAGTTTATTTAACCGAGCCCCACCATCATGCAAGTGTGTCTATCCTTAGGGATAGATACACGGCTTGTGATGCGGTGCTCGTTTATATAAACTATTTGGGATGCGAGATCGGCTCGATTTCATATCTTAAAATCTTCAAATTTAAAATTATTTTCAAAAATCAAATATTATTTTCTAAATTATATCTATATTTAAATTTAAAATTCGCCGACAACTTCTGTTAGGCGACCCCTTTTAAAATTTCACACAACCTAAAAATATGCCGACAACTTCGGCGACTCCGCTGGGGAAAATTCCTCTCTCCATTTTAATCGACAATTCTCGCTTTCAAAAATCGTAGAAGGCATCCATGTCCCTTATGGATCAAACTACCCTTCTTTCCGTTGGGATACTATGTTCATTTCTACCTCGAACAAGTATAACCAACATCCTCTCGTATTTAGGAGCCATCGTTTAGACACCTCTAAACAGAGAGGTTCCGAGATCCTTTTACCTCATTTCCGAGGTGGGGCGGACCCCCAATAAGTGTTAGTTTAGGAGTGATCCTTCGAGTCGAGAAGTCTTGCTTAAGACTCTCTTTTCCTTTCCAACTCCGATTCAGATTCCTTACCTTCTCTACACCTTCAACACTCCGTTCTAAATAAACAAACCCTCTAATAAGTGATTCTTTTAATAAGTGATTCCTTCTTATAAATACATGAACAAGAATGTGTTCTGACTCTTTTCAATTCCTTTCTTTTCGTCCTAAAGAAAAGAAGCATAACTCGGGACCGACAACCGTAATCTACCCCGCGAAATGGAAGCCCCGAAACCGATTTTCTCTTTCACCAATGGACCGGACCTCGCCGTCTATAAGGATGAGTCGCCCGACAATGGAATCATCCGATTTCGGACAAGGATTTGAAAACACGAACGTCAAGATCACCGACGTCTCCTCTTTGCACCGACGAACAAGGTATCCGAAGCCGAGGAGCCGCCGCTCGAGTTCAACCTCAGGTCGACCCAAGAATTCCCTCCTCTACAAAGGATCCCGACTAAGAGGAGTACCGATGTCCATGAAGGACCGTTATCTCTACCCCCACCGGTCTAGTTGTTTCGCACCTACCCCGACTTTCGCCAAATCAAAGGGGAAAGAAATCCGTAATTATGATGGACTCGTTACCGTGGAGGGCACGCATCTTCTCGTAAGACCTTCGTTTTCGAAATCGGGTCCAAGCTCAAAGATTCCGTCACTAACAAAGACCCAAAGAAGAAACAGAAATAGAAGGATCGCTAAAGAAGCCGTAGCCGCCGAAATCGCTTTCCGGAGGAAATTCCAGAACCGCCGAATACACACCGCCGCCCGAATACATACCACTCTTGGGAGGAAGCAGTGTTTCATCCCCTCTCCGCCGCGAAGATGAAGAAAATATTCGCAAGATTGTCGCCACATTACCACGGCCCGCATATTACAACGATAGCCGCAAGAAAAGAACTAGAACTACGCCGGTTCGCTCGACCGCAAACTTTGGTAGAAAAGTTAGCAAAGAAGGAAAACCGCCCCGTATCGAAATTCTACGAAGGATAGGGCGGTGCCGCTCAAATCCCGTCTTGGGCCCCGAGTAGAACCCGCCATCATGACGAAAAGCCAAGTAAAAGAATGAAGGCTAGTCCACCCGTTGTCGTCTCGGATTACAGATTAGGGAGGATACCACCTTCCAAAGCATTTGGCCGACGCGACCATCTCGGTCCTAAACCTTCGTCGCCGCGAAGGATGGTATGGCGTCCCACTACTGGCGCTCGAGATCGAAACAAGCAGCTCGAGAAAGAAAGTCTCGCCAGAGACTCGAATCCGAAGAAAGTGCTACCGCGATGAAGGGGACTCGCGAGAAGGGGACCCGGCAGCCTATCGCACGACAACCACGAAGACACTACGTAAAGCCCCGCTAGAAGATGCCATGGAAAAGTCGAGAACCGATATCCGACGATCGGCAAAAGAAAGAGAAGAAAAGTTCGGAGACGAGATTGATTCATCTGAATTCATGGACGACGAATACGCGTAAATCAACATGGCCGAGACACGAGCTTCATCGCCTTCGCAAGGTGCTCCTCGCAACACGCAGAAGAGAGGAGCCGTAACCGATGAGAAGGCAACGCTTCAGGAAAAAGACGACACGATCGCTCAAATGGCAAAAAGGATGGAAGAGATGGCCGTAGCTCCGGCCACTCTCCGCAGTCAAGTACAACCACATGAGAGACACCCCCGCAGGTCATTCACATCGTAGACGGAGGAAAGGAGATTACATCCGTCAATGGGGATGATCACCGAAGAAGGATGCAACACAAAGTATGATTCCCGAAAAGGATATCAAGAACTTGGTGGAACAAGAAAGTGCGAGAAGCCTTAAGCACAATCGAAGAGCGGGACATCCATTCGGACGGTAGACCTTACCCGAAGAATTCGACGCCGTCCAATACCCGAAAGGCTTCGTACCACCTCTCGTTCAAGACCTTCGACGGAACCGGAAACCCCCGACAAGATGTGGCACACTTTCGTGCCAGCTTGTTGCAATGCCGGCGGGAGCGATGCATTACTCTTCCGACAGCTCGTCGCCAGCCTCGTCAGAATCGCCTTCGACCGGTATGCGATTACCAAATGGTTCTGTGAAGACGTTCTCAGAGCTAGAGAACCTCTTCATCAAGCGATTCGTCGGAGCTCAGCACCACATCACTATAGGTGATTTAGTGGTAGAAAAACAAAAGCCGAATGAAACTTTGGTGGATTACATACTTCGATGGAGGAACTTAAGCATGAAGTGTGAACCACAATCGCAAGAACAAGCATGCGATCGGCATTTTACTTAAAAGCATTCACGGCCCGATAAGCACTTCTCCTCAAGGGATTTACTATTAAGACTTTCGAGAAGTTGTTAAGCAAGGCCGGAAGCTTACAAGAGGAGGCAAAGCAATTAAATTTCACCGACAAAACGTATAAACAAAAGCCTCGTAAAGACTTTTGAAAAGAAATCCGGGATCGTTGCAGCGAGCTGACAAAGGCAAGCAACCGATGCAAATACCACCGTAACGGCCGCAAAGAAACACAACAGAATTACCAAGAACCCCGACCCAACTATCGACTCATCTCCGCAAGATGAACAACCGCCTCGTCCGCAACGTACATTAAGAGAGCTTTGAGCAGAGAATATCCGTTCAAGAATGAAGCAAGGTCGAAAATGTTCCGTAGTCCGATGAAGACTCCGCATTTCCAACTACAGTAACCTAAGAGACCGAAGAAGTCAACAAGAAAAGTGATCCCAACTTTTGCCCTTACCACCGGATGCTTCGGCACAAAATAGAAGATTGCATTACCTTCAAAAGTTGGCTTAATGACAACTCCGCGGAAAGGGAATATAACGATCCCGAAGGAGTACATGAAGGAACCCCGTAAAGGAGGTTCCGTCAATGTTGTCTCGATCGATCCCATCATTCCGATAGATCCCTATACGACCGACGATGGATGGACTACCGCTTGGACGAGGTCTTCGAAAAGATTTTAGATAAGCATCCAAACCGCTTCGTGCGAGCTTCAATTCGTAGTTCAAACCCGTTAGCTCGTACTATCACTTGCGATGGAAGAACCACCTCAACAGGAGACGATCGAAGAAAAGAAGAAAATCGACGAAGAAGAGAGGACCGAGATTCCTAAGGCTGAGACTAGGGGCCGCTTATCCTAGGATAGTTGTTTCCGATTCTGGGAGAAATCCCTCGAACCCCCGACTCGTATGATTATCTACTCACTTCGGTGGGATCATATAATGATAAGGGTGATGGCGTTGGCTACGTTTTGATCGTTTCTAACGATTACGTAACTAACGATAATCCGGATATCGATTTCGATACCAACAACAATTCTCAAATCATACACGATCTCGACAAGCAAAATAACGAAGAAGACATCCATCAAGGAGGCTACGAGAGCTCAACAAGCAACGAATCTATCTGCGAGTTTCGAGGAGCTCCAGTCACAATAGAGTTAGAGTCTTCGCATTCGAAGATAATCCGGAAGAGCCCGTCATTCCGATTCAAGAAGAGACACCGGCAAGCTCAACAATAGATTCGAAGAAATTACGTAAGTCAACTTAAGGAGTGAAAAAGTTCTACCTCCGAGAATGGGTCCAAAAGACAAAGGAAAGGTGTGGTTGTTCGAGAAGAACCAACCCCGGCAGAAGAAATACCCATTCGAGAAGAAGCAGAGACACATGAAAACAAAGTGGACTACAACG
The DNA here is from genome assembly GCA_022702705.1 of Papilionanthe hookeriana x Papilionanthe teres. Lineage (NCBI taxonomy): Eukaryota > Viridiplantae > Streptophyta > Magnoliopsida > Asparagales > Orchidaceae > Papilionanthe > Papilionanthe hookeriana x Papilionanthe teres. Next base: position 24,283 of record JAKZJZ010000236.1, read on the forward strand.
TGCTAGCCCATCTTAGGAAACTACTGACCAAACCGAGCATCTACGATGCTCTCATCTTATCAAAGGAGATGAGAGAAGCTCGATCAAGGCCTTACTTGATCCGGAGATTCGCTTAGCTCAAATGGCCGGGAGATTCCTTAGATGAGGTTTGCTCTTTAAAGGAACAACGAGGTGTTACCTTCACGGACGATGACCTACTACTTGGAACATGCAGACCACAACCGACCATCGTACATTTCGCTACAATCGGGAAGTTTACGCTCTCCGCAGTATTGGTGGATCCAGGAGCATCAATCAATATAATGAATCTTCGAACGCTAAGCATACTTGGAAATCGATGCCCGCGAGCTCGAAGCGACAAAATGTTATTAAGAGGATTCAACCGTGAAGGAGAAAGAGCCCTCGGCTCAATAACGCTACCGATGAAGACCGGTGACTTAGCAAAGACAACCACGAAATTTCACATAATCGATTCGAAACGTCGTTTAACGCTCTACCGGGCCGACCATGGATACATGAAAACAGGATGGTACCATCATCTCTACATCGTTGCATCAAATACTACGATGGAGGGGAACAGAGGCATCAAAGGTGACTTACAACCATTCTCCGTACATGAAATTGGAATCCACGAGGATGCAACTTATTATGCACCACCGAAGAAAACGATCTTCTCCGCAGATACCATAACAAATGAAGCAAAGAAAGTTCGGGACAACGAAGAACTCGAAATTCTAGTCTAATCAGCCACTCACCACTCCCTTACGGCGAGATGGTGAAGGTTTCTCCACAACTCGCATCCGAGGTCGAGGCCGGGGACGAGGTCGTGGTAGAGACGTTAGGACGATCGGACAGAGGAAACCAACCATTAAAGTCGATCGGGAAGATAGTTCGAAGAAGAAAAAGAAATCAAACAAGAAGCAACGACAATAAGTCGAAGAAGCCGCAATTCGAATCCCTCTCGAAGATGAAAGAAACGAAGAATACAAATCAATGTACGAGAAGATTAACCACTATGTACATACTATGACCCTGACCCCGATCCATTCTAATAAGATCGAGGGTATGGAGGTCAAAGAGGTACGTAGCGATGGTGCAAAACCCATCAAATTCTACCGTGGTGCTCCTTCCTCCAAAACCGAAAATAATGTACAACTCGAAGATGCTACTTCATCGAATTAATGTAATCGCCTTTCGAGTGGTACTCTCCCCGTGTTCAAAATTTAATTCAACGTGGTTTCTTACCTCGACAATGGACAAAAGGTCAATCACAACGTTTTGAAAATTTATGGAATAACTCCGTCGTCCACCCAACTCAAAACATGGTCTCGGATTCGCACGCAGGATCAGCCGATGATACCGAATTTTGCTTGGTTGTCACTCGCGAATCTAATGAAAACCGCATGGAAACTACTGCGACGAGCTCGAAGATTTACAAATCGGAGACGCTCCACCGAATTCGAAGAAGAAATCAAATCTACGATAGATGAGTTAACTGAAGTTAACTTAGGTACTAAAGAAGAGCCTAGACCTACCTTTGTTAGCTCCTTACTCAATAAAGAAGACTCGAAGAAATAATCAAGTTGTTAATGGAATTTAAAGATCGTTTTGCTTGGAGCTACGATGAAATGCCGTGATTAGCTCCGTAGGTCGCAGTCCATAAGCTAGGAGTGAATCCTACTTCCGTCCCAAGCCGACAAGGTCCTGTAAGAATGCGTCTAGAAATCGAACAACAAGTCATACTCGAAGTTAAAAAGCTAATGGACGCTAAATTTGTCCGTGAAGAACAATACCCGACTTGGTTAGCCAACGTGGTACCAACAGTGAAGAAGAATGGTCGATCGAATTTGTGTGGATTTCGGAGATTTAAACAAGGCATGTCCAAAAGACGAATTCCCTCTACCGATCCCGAATTAATGATCGACATCGCTTCAACACATGAAATATTCTCATTCATGGATGGATCTTCGAGATACAACCGGATAAAAATGGCTCCGTAAGATGAAAAGCTTACAAGCATTCGTAACGCCGATCGGAGTATTTTGCTACACAATGGATGCCATTCGGATCGAAGAACGCAGAGCAACCTACCGGAGAGCGATGACAAGAATTTTTGATGATCTCATCCATAATCAAGTCGAATGCTACGTGGACGATGTGGTCATCAAAAGCAAAGTAAAGGACAACCACTTGTATGATTTGAGAATTGTTTTCGAACGATTAAGACAATTTAACCTTAAGATGAATCCCTTAAATGCGCTTCTGCGTCACCTCCGGAAATTCTTAGGATTCGTTGTCCGACATCGTGGAATTGAAATCGACCCGAGAAGATTAAAGCTATCTTAGAAATGTCGCCTCCCAAAACCTTAAAACAACTACGATCTTTTCAAGGGAAGCCGGCATATCTTCGACGCTTTATCTCAAACCCGTCGGTAGGTGTCGCACTTTCTCGCACTAGTTAAAAAGGACGCCAAATTTATTCGGGAAGAGAAATGCCGTAGGGCCTTCGAGGACATTAAACAATATTTAATGACACCTCCCGTCTTAGCAGCCCCTGCCTCGTGTAGACCGCCGATACTTTACACCGCAGCTTTAGACGACTCTCTCTGAGCCCCGTTAGCCTGTGTCAATGATGAGGGTAAAGAAAATGCTCTTTACTACCTAAGCCGTCGTTTACCGCCGACGGAAATAAGGTATCCCGCAATCGAAAAGCATTGTTTGGCCCCGATCTTCGCCGCTCAAAAGCTCGTGCATTACATGCTTTCTCATAAGGTCAACCTAATCTCGAAGTTTAATCCATCGCAATACTCGATGACTCGTCCAACGCTTCCCGCAGACTTGCCGCATGGTCAATGATATTATCGCAATTCGATATAACTTTCGTGCCTCTCCGTGCCGTAGAAGGACAAGTCTTAGCAGACTTCTCGCAAAGACACCCTTTGCACGGCAGAATCGCCTCTCAATGACAACTCGCCGGATGAACAAATAATGAACCTAGAAGACCTCGATGATCGACGTTGGGAATTATATTTCGACGGAGCATCTTCGCCGCACAAAGACGAAGAATCGCAAGTGATAGTGCCCGTGAAGGCAGAATCGGGCTAATCTATATAACACCGGAGCGGGGATGTTAAGATACTCCTACCACTTGACGTAGCCGTGTATAAACAACGAAGCGGAATACGAAGCCCTCATAACGGACCGGAATTAACCATTCAAATTGGGATAACGGACATCAACATCTACGGGATTCACAAGCTAATCATTCAACGTATCGCCGAACAATACAGAATTTTAAAGCCAAGACTCGAACAATACTTCCAAGATGCCATACAAATTGTTGAACAAATTCCGAATGCGACAATTTACAAAATCCTCAGTAAAAGAAAACGCTCTAATGGATGCGCTAGCTCGTCTCGCAAAAGAATTTGCCCGTTTGCAAGATGAATCGGCTGGAAGTGTCAATTCACTGACGTCAGTCCTATCACAGCTCGACATGACACGATACACAAATCGAAAAGGAAAAAGAATCAATCATGCAACAAGGATGTAAAAACATGGAAGATCGGGCGACAACCATTACTGATTACCCGCAAACAGAAAGCTACCGGACGATAGGTCGTTAGCTCATCGTATCAAGAAAAGAACTCCGTCCTACGCATTAATAAACAACACGTTATACGTAAGGTCTTTTGATCAAATGCGGCTAAGATGCCTAAGCGGGTCCGAGGCCCGCGAAATTGTTAAAGAGGTACATTCGAGACTCGCGGCGCTCACTCACCGGTCCGAAGATGAAAATGAAAATTAAAAGACTAGGGTACTACCGGCCCTCGATGATGACCGACCGCATGAAAATCGCCAAGAGCCGTCACCAAGGCTGCAAGTGCACGGGGTGGTTCTACACCAACCTCCAAATGTGCTACATCCGACAATCGCATCGCGGCCATTCGAATGTCAGGGCACGTATATAGTGGGTCCAATAGAACCACCATCTTCAAAAGGACATCGCTTCATTCTTGCGGCTACAGATTACTTTTCCAAGCGGGCAGAGGCAGCTCCACTCAGTAGAAGTGAAAGCACATCACGTACTACAATTTTTCAAGAACCAAGTTGTTTACCGTTTCGGAGTGCCGCGCAGAATCATCTCGTATAATGGCCGCATTCGAAGCACACAAATCAACAATTTTGTCGTGAGACACGGAATCGACCGGCGGTATTCAACAATTTACTACCCAAGAGCAAACGGCCTCGTCGAGGCTTTTAATAAAACTCTCGTTCAAATTTTAAAGAAAACCTTGGACGATAATAAGAGAAATTGGCACGAGAAGTTGTTAGAGCCTTGCGTGCCTACCGGACAACCTTCGTAACTCCTACGCAAGCTACACCTTACGCTCCGGTGTATGGGTCCGAGGCAAGCAGTTACCTTTAGAGGTTCAGCCTTCCTTCACTCGTAATTGCAGCTTGCAAATAAAATCACAACAGAAGAAAACGCCAAATTACGACTCGAAGAATTAGAGAGCCCGGAAGGGAAAAGACTCAGTAGCGCAACGTAATTTAGAGCTATATCAAGCTAAGATGGTTCAAGCCCATGACAGACCGGTCCGCCCAAGAACCTTCAAAGTCGGTGATTTAGTTCTCGTTCTCAAAAGACCTATTCTCGCACACCGCAAGATGAGAGGAAAATTCGAACCCACTCGGGAAGGACCGTTCGTGGTCGAGGCAGCACTACTCGGGAGGCTCCTACCGCCTAGTGAATCGTCGTGGAGAACGACATATGCTTCCGATCAATGGACGATACTTGAAAAAGTATTACGCTACTCGATGTTTCGAAGGAATGAACTTTCCATCCCTAGAAGCACGGGTGAAGTGATTACTTATGAATCGGGTCCGAACCCAAAAATAATAAAATGTGCTAAAATAAATAAAATCCCGATAATAAAATTTTCCTTGTTTTCTTTTCCAAATCAAAATCTCTTTCCCGATCTTATCCCACTTCATTCCTATTAAGTTTGAAAATATAAGAATAAAAAAATGTCTTTAATAAACATTTTCTTAATGTTCTTGTTCTTAAGATGCACCCTCGATCCTTTTCCTTGTCTTTTCGCAGTGGAAATGTCGAACGGCGGTTGGTCTCGAACTTTAAGAATGGCGTAAGCCTCGCACTCGATGAAAAGAGGGTGAAAGATGGAGCGGTAATCGAGATCGACTCGGATTTCGCACCGCAGAGCCTACAAGTATGAGGAAAGTGACCGGGTCCCGGCTGACCGAGAAGAACGGCCCGACATACAATGATGAAAGTGGGTGGTCCAAGCCACCAATCCAAAGAACAAGAAAAGAAAGACAAATATTGAAGAAGATAAGAAAATGAAGTCCGTAGTCGCTACAGCAGAGGGCAGCTTGCCGCCGCCGCGCCCACAGAGATTCAAGAAGTTCGGAGAGCTACTCTCACAAAGCAACGCAACGAAGAAATAAGAATCGCCGTATCCGTAAAATGTTAACAAAACTAGCCGCGGATCAACGACGACGAGGCAGCTGCTAATGTCGCGCATACACTTCAAGGACATCGGCTCACCGAGAACCGAAGAAAGGAGGCCAGCTCCTAGGATGACGAAAAGAACTGTGGAAATCTTCGAAAATCGAAGAAAGAAGGCTACCACGCCACCGGATAGAACCACCAACGATGCATGACCTCGTCGTGAAGCAACCCTGTGGATGTCTCGACAGCATCATCCCCGAGAAGCCGAGGTATGCAGTGAGAACGTGAAGGGATCGAACCATATATCCCACAATATGTCACAAGGCCTCACCATCCGCATCATTCCGAATACGAACCGGAGAGAATGCAGAATGTCGAAAAGAAAACCTTCGAATACTTCGAGAGAATTAAAGGCAGGAGGATCAATATACTCGGAGGGCCTCGAGCTACATACGTACGTATTCTCGTAGTATGAACAAGAAGAAATCGTGGATTGCATCCGGATTTGAAAAGAATGGGCCGAGCAGGCCGCCTAAGGGAAAACACATACTCGAACCCCTGAGATGGATGCCAGTGGAAAGGAAGAATCACAATACAATGTGGATGTCGTTACAACTTCATGGAAGATGAAAGGGAAACCCACCGGAATACTCCGTCATGGGCAAGTGGATCCGATGCCATCAGCCATCAAGAGAATGGTAAAGAGATTGATAACATGGAGGGTACCGCCACAGATCGCATACCCAATAACCGCATCATCAACATCTACAAACAGAGTGACCGTATACCCCCACACATAGATCACCACGACTTTGTCGACCTTTCGCACAAGCCTCTTTCCCGAGCGAGTGTAACATCATGTTCGGATCCGACCTCCGCATAGCAGTCCAGTGAGTTCCGAGGGCCGCTGAAGATACCTTTACCGTAGGTTCCGTCATGATACCGAAGGGCAACGGAGCGGATATCGCTAAGCATTGCATACCGTAGAGTACCAAAGGAAGCGGATCTCGCTTACTTTCGTGAGGATGGACGACAGTGAAGACACCTTACCATTTCCAACTGCACCCGGAGCTAGAGAGCCTCCGACCTTACGAGCCGCGAGTTACATGGAAAATATCACACCTCCAATGTACATCCATACGGCATCCTTGCCAAGGATGGCTTGGAAGGTGATGTTATCGACCATGTACCCCACTATTCGTACATGGATTTTCGACGTATGCTTCTTTGGATGGATCGACAAAGATCATACACAAATCCGTTTGAGTCTACATGGATTGTATGAAATATATTCCGTATCAAGATGTATGATGTATCTTCTACATGATTGGAATGAAAGTGACCATGTCACATTTTTCGCCTTCACCTCTTTCAGTGCAAATTGATCGGGAAACGCCGTTAAAGTTAAATGAACTTCGAACAAAGAATCGTAAAAGGAATAAAAAAAAGAATAAAAGAAAACTTTCATTAAAAAAGAGAATCTAAAAAAAAATGACAAACACCAAATTCACATGAACATTAAACAAACGATAAAATAAAATTTGAATCATTAAACGATAAACAAAATCAACAAAAATGTTAAATCAAATTCTCAATCAAATTTCGAATCCAATCTCGATCAAACTTCAAATTTGATCTTCCAAATTTCAAATCAAATCTTAAATCAAATTTCAACCGAGTTCAAACTCATCCTTCCAAATTTCAAATTCAATCTTTCCAAGCATTCCAAATCTCTATCAAACCTCAAACTCGATCTTCCGTATCTTAAATCAAATCCCGACCAAATTTCAAATCTCAAATTCGATCTTCCAGCATCTTAAATCAAATCCCGACCAAATTTCAAATCTCAAATTCGATCTTTCCAGCATCTCACATCAAACCTCAATCAAATTCAAACTTTCGGGTCGAGGATTTTACATCCAAGATCGCACCGCTTTAGGATTCTCTTCCTATCGCACCGAAATACATCAAATTCAAACTCTTGGGTCGAGGATTTTACATCCAAGACCGCACCGCTTTAGGATTCTCTTCCTATCGCACCGAAATACATCAAATTCAAACTTTTGGGTCGAGGATTCTACATCCAAGACCGCACCGCTTTAGGATTCTCTTCCTATCGCACCGAAATACATCAAATTCAAACTTTTGGGTCGAGGATTTTACATCCAAGACCGCACCGCTTTAGATTCTCTTCCTATCGCACCGAAATACATCAAATTCAAACTTTTCGAGGTCGAGGATTTTACATCCGATACCGCACTCGCTTTAGGATTCTTTCCCTATCGCACCGAAATACATCAAATTCAAACTTTTGGGTCGAGGATTTTACATCCAAGATCGCACCGCTTTAGGATTCTTTCCCTATCGCACCGAAATACATCAAATTCAAACTTTCGGGTCGAGGATTTTACATCCAAGACCGCATCGCTTTAGGATTCTTTCCCTATCGCACCGAAATACATCAAATTCAAACTTTTGGGTCGAGGATTTTACATCCAAGACCGCATCGCTTTAGGATTCTCTTCCTATCGCACCGAAATACATCAAATTCAAACTTCGGGTCGAGGATTTTACATCCAAGACCGCACCGCTTTAGGATTCTTTCCCTATCGCACCGAAATACATCAAATTCAAACTTTTGGGTCGAGGATTTTACATCCGAGACCGCACCGCTTTAGGATTCTTTCCCTATTGCACCGAAATACATCAAATTCAAACTTTTGGGTCGAGGATTTTACATCCAAGACCGCACCGCTTTAGGATTCTTTCCCTATCGCACCGAAATACATCAAATTCAAACTTTTGGCCGAGGATTTTACATCCAAGACCGCATCGCTTTAGGATTCTTTCCCTATCGCAATGAAATACATCAAATTCAAACTTTGGGTCGAGGATTTTACATCCGAGACCGCATCGCTTTAGGATCTTTTCCCTATCGCAATGAAATACATCAAATCAAATTCAAACTTCGAGGTTAAGGATTTTACATCCAATACCACATTACTCCGAGATCTTTCCTTATTGTAATGATCCAATCCAATCGATTCGATCTTCTTTCGGGGTCGAAGATGCTACATCTAAAACCTCAAAATTCCAATTTTCATTTCAAATCAAATCCCTTCAAATTAATCTCGACGAACTTCAATCTAAATTAAAACTCCAAATCGAAATCTAAACTCACACATCATGACTTGAACATGAAACAAAATAAAATCTAAATTGAAATTCTCCTAAATCATGTGATTTGGGATTCACCTCCTTTTCCTTTCCCCAGCCGAGAGTTCAAGGATCTCCAGCCTCCGAGATATACTCGACGCTCCCCGACGGAACTCTTCTACTTCGTCCTAAGTTTGTTACTCGGACATCCGTGTTGGTTTTGTTGATCGCTTCGGTCAACACCAATACGCGCGTGTGCTCCGTCACCACCACACCTATCGGGGTCCATTTGTTGACCTCATTTTCGATGAGGTCTTCTCTTCTTCTCTTTAGTATTTCAGATCTAGCCTCAGCTTTTCCTTTCGACTATCTTAGAGGATTAGAATCGGGACCCACCTTTTAGAAATTCAAACCACTTCTAAACTCCCCGCAAACTCCACAAACTCGACCGTAGACCCCTAATCATCTAGAGGGTCGAAATCAAATGCGGAAGTTTAAAGGATGAGTTCCTATGTGACTTTTCGCCTCAGGACCGCCCGCGGTGGCCTCGGTCTCGGTGAAGGGTCGACTTGCACACACACTACACCTACACACTACACTTTCACACACTTCCTAAAAACACACCCATACCCGACTCGACCTCCCGACTCATGTAGGTGATTCACATGGATGGTCCTTAACCCCTAAGCCCTCGCGCAGGTTAGCGAACAACATAGCGAATGCCTCAAATGAGTCCCTTCATGGCTCATGTGGGCTTGATATGGCTTCATGGCTCAACCAAAATGGTTTTATTCCACTTACATCCACCCAATCTTCAATTTTCCAAATTTTCAATTTTCGACCCCCGGACCCTATACCCGCTAACCTACCCAAAGCCCTGAATAGCCCAAATTTCTCAAAAATTTCCAAATCACCCAAAATTCTCCAAAATCATTCCCAAACATTTCCACTTCACTCAAACTGATCATCCATATCCAAAAATACCTCCCAATACCCTTCAAATACCCAAAATACCCCTCTTAGCCAAAAAATCCAAAAATTCAGAAAATTCCCAGAAAATTCCAGAAAATCCCAAATATTCCCAATTTCATTTTGTTCAACTACACCATGGGCCAATTTTGTCAATTTACCCCACTTTTATCAAAATCCCCAATTCGACCCATTTTAACCCAAAGTGAACCCAATGTCAAACCTAACCTACCCAATTGACCCAAATTCTGGTCCAATTCAATTCTAAACTTCAATTCAACATCCCCAACACCAATCTAGCACCAAATCCAAGCTTAATTTGATTGACATTTGGATCCAATTTCACTTTTGGCCTTAAAGCCCAATTTGGACCCATGACCCAAACTTAACCCAAACTCACCCAATTCAACTCCAATTAAACCCAAATCTTTTCTAAACCTTCCTCGACATCCCCATAAACAAAACACTAACATGATTTGCCCAAAATTTAGACCCAAACCCCACTCAAATTCAACCCAAAATTAAAAGGCCCATTTTCGACCTAAACCCAAACCTAGCCCAAATGAGCCCAAATCCCAAAATCAAAACCCATCAAAGCCAAAACCTCTTTGAAACACTCCCATAAACATTTCCCAACATTAATTTTACATCAATTTCAACTCTAGCCCAACATTGGCCCAAGTTAGCCCAATTTGACCTACATAGGCCCACTTACCAATTAAACCCAAATTCAAACCAATTCAAGTCCAAATCACACCAAATCGACCCCAAACCACTCATGACACATCCCTAAACCAAACTCAACAATTATTTGGCCCAACCTCTTTACAAAATTTCTATCCATAAATTCATTTTCAAACCTAAAAGCCCACTTCCCTAAACCTTCCTAAAAGCCCATTTCCACCAAATACAAAAGCCCAAAATTGGCCTTAAAGCCCACATGACATTTCCATTTGCCATCCATTTAATCAAAGCCATTCCCTAAGTTCTAATCACATCATCAAATAATTCCAAATTAAGCCTCATGCCAAATTACCCCCTAAATGACAAATATTTCTAAAACCCTTTTTCATGAAACAAGTCAACTTTTTTTCAAGCCAAATGCAAGCCATGCAAGCCATAGACAAGCCACATGAAGCCATGGGGGCTTCGACTTGTCACCATGCCCAAAATGGCAAGAAGAGGGGACCCTTTAATGATTCTCTTAAGAGTGATTAACCACTCCCATGTCTCCCCTAACTCTCGCTTAAGCTTAATTGTACTTGGATCGTGACTTGACCCCACTAATCAAGCCGATCCAAGTGACTTTCCCTTCACCCCAAATCGGCCTCGGAGGGTGAACCCAACCCAAACCAATGGGTCGACTCAAATTGAAGCCAAAATGACCCCTCCCCCATTCCATTTTAATTCAGCCCACTTTACACATGGCAATGGCCAATCGATCGCACAAACCTCTAACCCCGACCCACCCGGACCCGAGGGTGACCCATGCCTCGCCGCCGCCCGCCCGGGTCGCCGTAAAACACCATGGCCGAGACCTCGGAGGAGCCAAACTTTGGAATTCTCCCTCATCGAGCCGCCCCATGCCTAGTGGTCACCACGGCCGTTCTTCACATGCCAAGAGCAACTCGATCCCAGCCCCTCAACTCCCCTCGGGAGGCCCTTCGACCTCTCCTATTTAAACCCCTCACCCTCACGCGCCAAGAGAGGTGCCGAACCGTACCTTACCGAAACTCGCCAAAATTGCTCCGCATCATTCTCCATACTTAGAGCAGCTTGATCCCCGACGGCAATTTGCCCTAATCCCCACCACCGCGAGCCCAATTTCTCAGCCAAAATTCCACCCAAAACCGAGACACTTCTCCTCGCGGATCAATCCTCAAATCGATTGGTTCTACACCTTCACTGCACCAAGGGAAGGTGTCCACCAAACAAAAGCCCCATCTCCGAGCCACCCAGCTGCTCCAAGCCTCCAAGCTTTGTGATCGGCTTGGTCGAAATCACATCTAGACAATTCACTGCACCGTGAGACTTCATCCGGAGCTTCGTCGGGATCCAATCGAAGGTGCAACAACTCTCGCATCGAAGCCACACTTCTCCGAGCAAAGGTATGAACTAATTCTTCATCCCGAGCTTCCGGAGATTCTCCATTTCAAATGCCTTAATTTCAAAGCATGATAACCGTATAGATGTGTTCGTCTCTTCAAGACGAATCCATGTAGCATAAGAACGTAAAAATCCATCGAGTATCGAGTGAGATCTTAGGATTTAGTGCGGACGCGCTCTCGGCGAGGACGCTCGGGACGATGAACGGATGCCGTCCATTTAATACACGCGCGGACGGACGGCTCGGATGGCGTTCGACCGAGAGACGTTACGAGAACCGCGGGCCCGGCCGCCGACTCGGATGGCGGCGTCGAACGGGAGCGCGACGCGTGCGAGTTCGGAGATGCCGAGGATGCGCCGGCGCCGCGCGGATAAATAGAAAAATAGGGTATTTCTCTATTTATTTAATTCCCTAAACTTGGAAAATTCATAACTTTGTGTAGGAAAATCAGAAAAATAAAAGAAAAATACCCTCTCGCTCAAGTGAATCGTAGGAGAATAATGTGGAAAAGAAATCATTTAATTTCATCAAGTATTTTATTTTTAGTAATTTATTTACTCTCGCATACATTTAATTCTCCATGCATTCATGCAATTCACTATAGCATGAGACCATAGGGCTTTGAAGCCTCCGAATTTGGAAACATTCCCTGAATTTTCCAAAGTCAGAGGCCATCCCTATGAAGAGTTATTTGATTTTTCAAATTCATGTCACTGTTTTGAGTATTTTAATTCCAAAAATTAGCATGTTGTGAAATAAATTCTAGGAAAATTTGGTGATGTTCCTTATGACCAGAGAACCCTAGGAAAAATAGGTTTTGAGTTAGTTCATTTAGAATAACCCTAATCGGCTTAAACACCCAAAATAGGTCTCTAATTAATTAGAGCTAACCATACATCAAATTGACTTGAAATCAATTCTCCACTGACCTTTAGGATCAAAGGAACCCACCATAAAAATTTGAGGTCAATTGGACTTCGTTAGCCCCATTAATCGGGTTGATTAAGCCACTTAGTCATTTTAAACTTTAAAAATTCATAACTTTCAAAATATCTTTCAAAAATTCACCAAATTGGTTTTGAAGCCTCTCTGATATCAGGGGAATTCAAGAAAATTAAAATTGCAATTTTCTAAAAAAGTTGATTTTTTATCATTATTTTAATATTTTAATAATTAAAAAATAATAAAAATTACAAAAATAATAAAATTCACCAAAATGTCATATTTTGAATTTTAATCACTTGGGAACAAATCCCATATTTTTCCTAGGTCTATTTAGTGAGATATTAAATTTTAAAGCTCTAGGGTAATTTCAAAATTAAAAAAATGTATTTTCTAGCATTTTCACCAAAATAATTATAATAAATCAAAGAAAAATCATAAAATTGCAAAATTTGATTCTCTGATTTCTTTGATATCAGAGAGATTTTTGAAAATTATAAAATTCATTTTTCAACATTTATTTTATTTTTAAATTAATTAACACTCTAAAATTTAAAATAATTATAATAAAAATAATATAATTCAAAAAATCACCAAAATTAGTTCAAGTGGTCCTCTGGTCATTAGGAATGTCCCCTAATTTTCTTAAGGACAGAAACTTTCCCTTGGTCATGTTATCAAATTTTCCTTGAAAATCTCTATTTTCTACTAAAAATAATTATATAAATAAATTAAATACAGAAAAATCACATTTTCTCCTCTCATGTCTTTATTGACATATGAGTGAAGTCACATAAAAATTTCAAGTTCATTTGAGTTCAATTTAGTGAGTTATGAAATTACTAAGCTTAAAGGGCAAAATGGTAATTAAAATTTTAACCCTTAATTAAAACTTTAGGTTTAATAAAAAATTAACAAGTAAAATATTTGATCCTAACCTGATTTGGATGATTGAAATTTAAATAGTTAAAGGGTAGAAACCCATTAAGCAATTTAAAATGATTAAACTTTAATTAAATAATCGATTAAATTTGAAGAATACTAAAATCGGAATTATTAAAATAGGGATATTATTAGGAAGAGATTTATTCTTTAATTTAAAAATCCCTAAATTAATCATCTCATTAATATTCAACTCTCAATTAAAATGATAACTCAAATTTAAAATATTAAAAGACTTAATCATTAAACTAAAATTAAATCATTAAACTCTTTCAAAAATTTCAATTAAAATTAAATTAAATTAAATTAAAAATTAAATTAAATTAAGTAAATTAAATTAAAATTAAATTAAATTAAATTAAGATTAAAAGTTGAATTAAATTAAATTAAATGAACTAAATAAATTAAATTAAATAAATTAAATTAAATTAAATTAAATTAAATTAAATAAAATAAATAAATTAAATTAAATTAAATAAATTAAATTAAATTAAATTAAATTAAATAAATTAAATTAAATTAAATTAAATTAAATTAAATTAAATTAAATTAAATTAAAAATTAAATCAAATCAAACTAAATTGAATTAAATAGAATTAAATTAAATTAAATTAAATTAAATTAAATTAAGTTGAATTAAATAACATCACCTAAGACATAAAGAACTCAAAAATAAATCTAAAATAACTTCAACACTATTCCAAACTTAAATCATTAATTTGAACTTAAATTTAATCACAAACCATTTCAACACCAATTTACCCTCAAGAGCTTTAGTTATCATAACTCCTAAAATGTAATATAAAATGAAATGTTACTTCACTTATGTGATATTCAAATGTCCTAGCTAATCGAGCAAGTTAACAAAATTTGAAAACCTCGGACGATCGATTCACTTACACAATTAAATTCATTCGACTTAAAACAATCCTGAAATATCGAAAGATGTTTAGGACCCTTCCTAAGCACTTCCTCAATATGATAGGATATTTATAAGAACAATCGAACTTAGTTGTTCTTCGATGAAGAAAATCGTCTTCAAACCAAAAACACAAAGAACCTAGACGTCATAGAGAAATGACTAGCATATGGATTAGGAATTTGGTGAAAACCATAACCCTTTCCCTTAGCTTTACCTAGAAACTTGCTTAAATATTCTAATTGTGTTTTAAGTGCAACTTGGATGACCGGAAGACCCTCCGTGTACGCTTTTATTTTATTGCGATTTACTTTACGGTAATTTATCTAATTGCATCGCACTTATTTTCTTGTACGATAAAACAACAGCTTGCATGAAAACCTACACCTTTAGGACGTAAACCAAAACCGAAACCCATAACTAAATTAAAAGACACTACAAGATAAAATTCACCTCCACAACATTTCAAAATATAAGACAACTCAAAATTTAATCACAAACGTAACACAAAACTACAATTACAACTAAATTAAAACGTCTTGTTGGATGATCGGGAATACCTCTGATGATGTAACCTACGTGTTGCTAACGGGATTTCCCACGGTCTAAATGAAAGTGCGGAACTCATTCAGTCGAGTTTAGCAAATTCATCCGGACTAAGTGAATCCGATAAAAATAACGATGCCGAAGGATGGAACCGCGGGATCTTAACCGGTGTTGTTATAATCAACTTTAAGATTTGTTTTAATTAAAACACAAAAAAACACTTGGAAATTAAGACTTTCTTTAAACCAAACACTTCTCTCATTTCCTGATTTATGATTTCTAAAACCAAACCTCTGCAACAACAAGGAGCTCGGAGCATGGTGGGCAGCACGGCCATCGTCGTCACAAGAAACTCGAACCTACTTCAAAGAAACTTTCCTAGAATTAAATAACAAAGCCATAGGACTTCGAGGTAGTTCGCCTAGTGCAACATAAATCCTCAACTCTTCGTTAGGCATTTGCATTACAAATTAAGCCCTAACCGGTCTTAGGATTCCGAGGTAGTCGTCCGATACGACATAAACCCTCATATCTTCCAGTGCTATTCGTATGATTTTATCATATAAATATAAGCCCTAATTAATTAAAATTGGCAAGATTAAAACATTAAATGAACATTAGGACTTTCCTAAATCCAAGCCAAACAATAGGATAGTCGGAAGTTGTCAAGATTCCTCTCGGATCCTCAACTTCCCCTACTCCTCTTCCTTCGACTCCTAAAATAAACTCGTTCCAAATTCGAGCTATTCCCTATTGAAATTTCCAAAATCCAATTGTTCGAAAACCTTAAACTTTGAAATTCTCGAGAGCAAAACCACCGATCATTATCGAGAGTTTTCTTAAATGATTCCCGTCGTTTAAGATGTAATTAACTATAAGTGGCTCGCTCTTATAGTGAACTTTAAGAACCTGTGTAATATAAACCCCGCTTAATTCATTTATATTAAGCTGGGAATTTGTCGGCTTATAAAATTGGTTCGCAGACCAAACGGATGTCACAAATCTTCTAGTTTATTTAACCGAGCCCCACCATCAAGCGGTGTGTCTATCCTTGTGGATAGATACACGGTTTGTGATGCGGTGCTCGTTTATATAAACTATTCTGGGATGTGAGATCGGCTTCGATTTCATATCTTAAAATCTTCAAATTTAAAATTATTTTCAAAAATCAAATATTATTTTCTAAATTATATCTATATTTAAATTTAAAATTCGCCGACAACTTCTGTTAGGCGACCCCTTTTTAAAATATCACACAACCTAAAAATATGCCGACAGACATGTCGGCTGCCTCCACGACATGCCCTTCCCTTTTGGTCACTGCCTCATTGGCATAGCCTTTTCGGGTCACTGCCCTCATGGCATGCCTATTCCTTTAGGTCAATGCCACCTCAGCATACCCTCTTTGGGCTGTTGCTGCCACGACATGCCCATCCCTTTTCAGGTCACTGCCACCTTGTCATACCATCTTCGGGCCGCTACCACCACGACATGCCCATCCCTTTTTGGGTCATTGCCACCTCGACATAGCCTCTTTGGGCAGCTGTCGTCATGGCATGCCCATCCCATTTCGGGTCACTGCTGCCTCTACATACTCTTCAGGCCACTATCATCAAAAGATTACATGCTCACGTATAAAAGATCAGACTAACTTGAGATTATTGATTACTCAGATTTATATTTTGGTGAATATCAAGATAGTCGGTGATCCACTTTGGGCTATATTTATCTGTTTATTGGAGGAGCTATCTCTTAGAGTAGTGACAAGCAATCACTAATAGCTTCTGCCATTATGGTTGTGAAACTATCACTGCGCTGTGAATTGTGAAAAGCATAGAAATATCACTCGAGGTACTTTGTGAAAAGCACAGAAAATACCATGTTGTTAAAGAAAGAGTTCAGAGTGGTCACGTGTCTATAAGACACATTGGAACACACTTCATGATTGTGGATCTGCTCATTAAAGGAATTCCATCCAAGGTCTTTCAAGAGCATATTGCTAATATAGGTACTCAGTTACTTAATAATAGATAGTTTTATTGGGAGTTTGTATTTGGATGTTATTTTCATTTAAATTTATAGACATTGTGTGTTTCCTACATAAATGAAGAATTAAGTTTAGTTTTCACTCTGATTTTGATTTGGTTGTATGATCTCATTAAAGCTCAGTTTGGACTAGTTGGAATTTGGCATGTATATATCACATTGCATGTAAGTTTTATGTTGCACATCCATATTTGCTCTATATCATTTGGTTTTATTGATATATGTGATCATTGAAAGGTCTAATCATGTTATATTTGTGAAGAATGTCACTTTGGTTATATATTGATATAATTAATGGATGAGATTGTTAAAGAATACTTTTAGACATTATAATAAAATTTGAGCTAACTAAAGTAAACACATTTATAATGTAAACACATTCATTATATGGAATTTGATTGACATAAAAGATTTAGGAAAACACATTCATTTTGAAGACAAGTCTTATAAGAATAAGAAATCATGTATCAGGATATGCTTCTGCACTTTATTTTTGTTTCTCCTGATGATTTGACATAAAAGATCTAGTGTTTCATAAAACAAATATTTGATTTTTGATTCCCTCAATTTTTTTCATCAATGATAACATCTAAAATATATTCTAAATATTACAAATTTAAATTTGAATGCTTTTTGTTTTATAAAAATGCACAAAAATACTTTATTTTGCGTTATCTATCCATCTCAGTTTTTATGTATTTACATTTTTAACCTCTAGAAAATCTAGACATATAAGGAAAATAAATAGATGGACCAACATAAATTTTGTTTGACATCCCGGTCAAAATATCCATGATTTTCCATGATCCGAGTTCATCAGCAGCATTAGAGTATTAATCAATAAGATAGTCACAAATCCGCACTACTGCTATAGTAGTTCAACATTCTGTTAGGTGGTTAGAGTCGCATTCGTTAGTAATCGTGGATTTCTTAATTCGTCAGCAATCGTGGATTTCAAAAAACTACGGTATTTATTACAAAAGAAATCTTTTTGAAAAAAATCAGATCATAGCTTTATTGCAGTCATCGTAGGTAGCTAGCCGTTGTGGGAAAATACAAACAAAATGAAATTTTGCCAAACAGAAAAACTACTGTGTGGCACCATTTTCTTAATAAAGAATTATTTTTCATTCACTTGATTTCACACGTAAAAATAAATTAACCTTAGATGGGAGCTGATTTAAGGCTTTGTTTGAAATAGAGATTACATTCACTATAATTCCTTTAAAAGTCGCATACATCGAATTGGAAGAGACCAGCTGCGATCTGAAAGGACGAGAACTTACCTTTTTTGAGAACTTTGACAGAAGTTCTTGCATATATAAGATGACACGTATATACAAACAAAAGTTATATAAAACTAAAATTATCAATTAAGTTAAACTAAAAAATATTCTAATCACCAAAACCTCAATTAGCAAAATCCAATTAACATTAAGTAAAGCAATTAAGACCAAGGTCATAATTTATAGAACACAAACATGCATATCTTCCAACATGCAAATATAATTAAAAACACCATAATTAGTTGCTAATACAATAATAGATCTTAATTGCATTTAATTAATTATAGTAAAATAGGAGATTTCAACAGGACCAGAACTCTGCCTTCTTCACCTTGGAGATGCTCTCTAGGACCCCTACAGGAGAGACATGGCCCATCACAGTCACCCTCTTGCTCTCCAGATCTATACTGTAAGAGGTCACCCCTGCAATCCAATTTGCTTTTTTATCTTATTATTATTCACTTTTATAAGATAATCATAAATTTATATATTGAAGCCATGCATTTATTTTTCCCTCTAGAAAAGTAATCATTAATTCTCCTCTTATTAATATTATATTTACTTTTATGACCTTTAAGGACAATCATAAAGTTTTAAATGAAGCTACCAATTAACTCTTACTGGCATCTATATATATATATATATATTAAAAGAATGGTCGAAGACTATTATACGAGTTTCCAGCCACCCTCATGTGTCTAACTATTTGAGAACCGCCCTCACTACCAGCAAATGGTAAGAGGAGGATTCGACCACATGACCTGAAGGACATACGCAAAGCTGCTCTACCAACAGATTACGGCTGGCGACACACACACACACGTGTGTCATTTTCCAAGGGTGGATTTTTCTATATAAATAGTTAAATTTAATTTTTTTTCCTTATGTAGTTTAGGCAAAACTTAAAAGAAAACAATTATTTCGTGATTTTGTCTGCCGTTTATATATAAGAAAAATGTTGTTTCTGCCCCTAATATTTACATACATATCACCCAATTTCTATATGTTTACATATATACGACTTAAATTTTATTTTTTACATTTATACCTGTCAAAATTTTCATATTACATAAAAGATATCGCTATCTTAACTCTTACAATGTGAAATATATCTTTTCTTCAAATATGTGAAAATTGAAATTTATGTATTAGATATGTAAATACATAGGAATTAGATGGTATGTATGTAAATCTTTTCTCTTCAAAAGCCATCGTCAATAATAATTAAAAATAATGCAATTTGCATAAATGTCATAATCAATATTTTATGTAAATTTAATGAAAAAAGAAGGAGGGGAATGGAAATTACCTTCCATCTTAGATATATGCTTTCTCACTTTTCCTGCACATCCTTGACAATGAATTGACACTCTCATGACCACAACCTACAAACAATAAAGTGAGCTTCTACATGAAGACAAAAGGAAAAAGTTGTGGCAAAAGGAATTTGGATGTCAAAGAAATCAATATATTAATTGCATTGTCAATTTCAAATTACATTATAAACCATGAAATAGAAATTTCTTTGCTAATTAAACCTCAACTTACATATAAATAAAGATGAAAAAAGTAAATATATATTTACATATCTATCAACTAAACTTTAATTTTTTACATATATATCAACTTGTGCATGCATGAGAAAGATCTATTTCACCTTTTTTTTTTTTTGAAGTTAACTCATTGTTTTTGGCAAAAAAATATTTTTTTATCATAATAATTTTAATAAAATGAGTAAATAATCACATTATATAAATTGATAGTTTGTGATCACATGGTTTCAGTACAAAATGAAAAGAAGAAATCCACATAAAGCTGTCTCTGTATTATATACGGAGCGCTTGCGATGGCACATGTGTGTATCGAAGTTAGCTTTATCTTGAAACACAGAACGAGAGTCGACTACGGGGTTCGGCTTGAGTTTCGGATAAAAGGGCAAAATAATTGATCCAAACGGTACCACAACGTTTTCTAAAACTCTCCGGCACTTATAAACCGCCTCAAACGGGCCAGACGCAACAACAAAAAAAAAAAAATAAAAAAAAAAAAGTAAATCATTAGTTTAATATTTATTATTCCATATTTCATTAAAGAAAAAAAACCTAAATAATAGAATAATTATGAACAAAAATATAAAAAAATTTTAGAAAAGTGAGAATTAATAATGAAATTACTTGAAAGAGTTCGTTGTGAATGGGATGGGAAGGATCATAATCTGTTTTAGCGAGCATTGGGAGGGTGACGGGCTGCCGGAGACGGCGGTGGCGATCGGAGGCGGAGGGGCGGCGGTGGTCGGAGATAGAGCGGTGGGGTCTGATTGGTAGGACGACCATAGATCGGGGGTCGCCGGCCGCGCAGACTGCAGTCGCTGCTTGAGAGCGGCAGAGAAGCCCCATCTTCGTCCTTCTCATCAGTGCAGATTCAGTAGAGCGCAATGAAGTAGTGATGGAAGGGGGGGAAAGCGACAATATTTGTATTAATAGGAAGTAAATGTTGGCAGGGCTGCCAATAATGTGGACTAAATTTATGAAAAAATGTTACGTAGTATGGGATATTTACTATTATATTTATATGAGGGGCAATTATATAAATATCATATATTTCTTGGGTATTTATATATATGACATTTACATTTTTTATATTTATATAGATAATACTCAATATTTTAATAGTACATAAAAAATATGACTACTCCTAATTTTTGATGGTAAAATGGATATTTTCGTGGATAAGTTTATGACACGAGATGTTATATCTATAAATATTAAGTTGGAGAGAGCTTGGAGATTTGAAATATTAAGATCTATGACGAATATCTGACAGCAAGAACTACCTGTAACTGCTACAGGCTAGGTGTCATATATTCATCTGTATCTTCCAACATTACCCGATCACCGTGTGTCGATCGTTAACATCTGACCACTAACTATCACCTGATCATCATCTTCATCTTCTAATTCTTCTAACTCTGTTATAAATTTAGGAGATCAAGTTCGAGCATCACTTTAAATCTCGTTTTGTTTAGTTAAGAGGAAAGACAAATTTTTGTAATTGTAATTATATGATAGATCATTTTTCATAATTAGCAAGTCTCATAGTTTTTCTCTTTCTCATTTTCTCGTGAAAATTTCTCGTATCTTTTTTTTTTGTTATTTTATTTATTTGTATGTCAGCTCTTTCTGTAGAACTAGGATGTAAAACACGTACTCTTTTATCGTGAATTTTCTAACGTACAACATTATTTATTATTATAATTGTTTATTCTTATCCCATTACATATGCTAGTTAATTTAATTTACTCTATAATAATGAGTTTATTTACTTGTTGGACTATCTCGTTGAAAAAATACCTTACCTATAAATAGTAACTTCATTAATGAGTATTTGAGTGAGAATTTGAAACATTAATGAAAGATGGTGCCGATTTGTAAGTAGTAATGCTTTGTGTCCTCGAACACTCGAGAGGACGAACGCAAAAAAAATTAACGGTTCAGAATGGAGATCCTTGTTTTTGTTTAGCAATGGATCTTTTGAAAGGGTTTGGCGAAGCACCTTCAAACGGAGCCTAAAGCTATCACCGACCGTACGATGTATGTAACGGTAGCTCAATCGCAATTTTCATTGTCAATTAATAAAAATAATTTCTGGTGCAATAAATAAATTATATATATATATATATATTAAATGAAGAATAATTTTAATAAATTTTAATCATTAAAATGATCTAATTCAAGTCAAAATCGAGGACAAGTTTTCAAACACAAGATAATTATTTTATTAGAAATAAACAATTGTACTTTTATACATTTCATCAAAATTTATAATTATCTTATTTATGAAATAATTTCGAATTATTTATATTAGGTCATTTTAATCTTAGCATTTATATAAATATCAAAATAACCCCCCCCCCTCCTAACTGGAACTATTTAAATCCCAATTTAAAAGTAAAGATTTTTTGGACTTCTATAAACTCAGGAATTAAAACGGCCTCATATTATAATCAGCAATTATTTTGATACTTTACTCACTATGAAAATGATATTATGTTTGAATTAATTTTAATTACTATAGATTATTTAATCTTGATGGCATTTATATCAATTTTTAAAAATATCCTGTTCAGTTTAAAATGTGATTTTATCAAAATATTTTAAAAGAATAACTATCTTAAAAAAATCTTTAAAATATGAATATTCATGATAAATAGTATGAAAATGAGAATTTATTTTTGTGAAAATATTTGATTAATATCTCATGGTGATAAAATGTACCGGCAGACCTCATTCAATTTTTTATCTCTATCCATCGCTTTCTATTAAATAAAAGATTTTATTTTTAAAGAATTAATAATAAGAAATTTTAAAGAGGGGTTATTTATGACAAATGGTCAAAAAGGTAACAAATCAGTTAAAGTTCGGTATAATAAATGCGGTGACAGAGTAAAGATGGCAGGTCAGTCCAAATGGCCTTCTGCTCCACCACTAAGGGCTTTTTCGTCATTTTAATTGCCATTTAATTTTTATTTTAATATTAAATTCGTGGAACTGTAATTTCAACTTCCACAAAAGTGCACAGGATTTTAAATCATTATTTGCCATTGATGGTGAACTTAAAGGCCATATGCTTCTCTTAGCGCTACTAAACATATAGTATGCTGTGAATAGGGTTGTAAACGAACGGAGCTTGAGCGAGCTGACCCTTGACTCATATCTGGCTCGTTACATTTTGCTCGTGTTCAAATGGCTCGTGTTTGACTCGTGAAGAATGTGCTCGTGTTCGACTCGATTAAAAAAAAATATTGTTTGTGTTCGGCTCGGTAGATAATAAAATGCCGCAAGTGTTACTCGGGTGTTTTTATCGGTGTTACTCCGTGAAATAACACTAATAACACTGGAATATTGAGTATATTTATATTTTTACTTATTAATTTATTTATTTATTTATTTGCGAGTCAATTCGAGCCGAACACGAGCGAGCAAATATTTGTTCGTAGTCGGCTCGTTTATATTTCGAGCTTAAAAATTTGTTCTTGTTCAGCTCATTAAGCTTAATGAACGAGCCGAACACTGCTTAACAAGCCGAACACGAACAATTTGTGAACAACGAGCCGTTTTGACAGTCTTAACTATGAATGTCATCAATGTAAATCAAGTGTAATGTATCACCTTTATGATAACGAAGAATGGAGAAATTCAACTAAATTTATCCAAAATTTATTAAATTGTTTGATTGTACAATACACCTTTATCAAATAAAATTTTACAGTAAGTGCAACACTATTGTGGGAGATTTCGTATCTATGGATTTTTATTTGGGTGGAGTTTAGCTAGTAAATTAGCTTATTTTTATTACATAATTTTAACAAAAGTTTTTATGTTAGAAAATAAAAGAGTGTTTTGTTAGGTTATTTGGTAATTTACAACTATGTCATTTATAATATATTTTGGGCACCATATTGTTAGAGATGTAAATTGAAACTTTATAATCTTGATATGATGCATGGTAAGAAGGATAAGTTTGATAATATTCATAAAATCATTACACATATTAAGGAAGTCTATGTTGGTGTCAATTTTTGATGTCAGGTGTGTATGGTGTCTGCTTGACTAACTTGAGACGATTCATTGCTTATTCATAACATCTCGTAGCTTAAGACACCCATCTGAGACATCTGATGCGTATTCGGGGCATGAAACCAAAGTCTGAGATGATTTGTCCTTACCCGAGAGAATCCACAGTTGAGTAGGCCTGCTCAAGACATTGGACATGTTTGATGTCCATCTCAGTGTTTAGAAGTCTCTTTGTATCTATTATGATCCTCCGAGGGGTCAAGAGAAGTCACATAGCCCTCCTATGCGCGTTACGACAAAATTAGGTTTTGGAATGCTCTACCCGCGCCGTAGTCCGGAGTGTTCATCGACGAGAAATTCTCCGATCAATGGATGAGAAAAATACTCATTTTTGAGGTTAAGGGATCATAAGTTATTCATATGTAGTCTCCTATAGCCTTCAGATTGAGAAAATCCTTCATGAGGCACTCCCAGGGTAAATCAAGGTATTCAGAGCTAGGCCGACGCCTAGGCAGCCAAAATTACCCTCTCGGTTAGTCAAAATTGAGCCCTTATAAGCTTGGAGCTAGTTTCTAGTGTCTAGCACCCAAAATATCTCAAAACAGTCATTTTCCAGAGAGATGGGAAAGTAGGCGCCAGGGTGCCAGACTAGGCACCTAGGCGCCAGGGTCACAGAGCCTAGGCACCAAATCATTTCCATGTCACGAAAAAGCATATTTTTAGTGTCGATTTGACGCCAGTGTACCCTCCAATGAATCGACATTGCAGAGTTCTCCTTGGGCTTGAGGTGATATACATGGGGTGGGGGTTGGGGGGGGGGGTTGTTAAAGTCATGGGTCTAGCCTCAATTGGCATGCCCTAAGTACCCTTAATCAAGGGGCAAGCTGGGGATTTCCTTGGGTGAGCTTATTTTAAGCACCCCCTCCTCATTTGAAATGGGTTCCTCTCTTTTTTAGTTTTTGGAGGGCTGACGTTTGGATTGCTTGAGAGGGCAAGGGAGAACTTCTTTTTCCTTGGAGCTAGAAATTCTTCTTGTAGGCCTTGAGGTAGAGAGCTTCGGTAAACGGTAGAAGTGACAACTTCTACTTCCTCTCCCTTTCTTCTTCTTCCACAAGAAACCCTTCTTCCTCATCTCTTCTTCCTCCCCTCTTTCATCTTCCTCCACGACATGCCCACCCTTTCGGGTCATTGCCTCCACGACACTCATCCTTTTGGTTACTGCCTCCACGACACACCCTTTCCTCGAGGCCACTGCATCTATAGCACACCCATTCTTGAGTCACTGCCTCCACGACACACTTTTCACCAATTATCTCATATGATTGTTTGCATTTGCATTTACATGCTTGCATGAATAGCGAGCTAGGCTCGATAAGAGAGTGACCTTGTATTAGTCACGATGCCTTAACGAGCATTGCTAGGAGGGTCGATCCTATCAATTAATATGAGTTAAAACATTGGATTGACATGAATATGACTGTGTTAAAGATCTAAGGGATCTAACTCGTGTCATCTTGCATGTTATGTGTCTGTATTTAGTGGCCCTTATTTTAAAAATTAAAAAAATATATTTTTTTACTAATTATTACATTCACCATAATTTTTAAAATTATGCATGTAGAAAACTTGGCCATATTTAAGGACAACGTTTTTCAAACTCCATCTTCGGTGACATTCTTTAGATTCCTTAGTTCCTTAGGACAGGGCCAGTGTAGCGACCCTGTCAAAGTCATATGAATATGGAGACTTACCTTATACTTAGATGCTGGTTAGGACACTTCTCGTTAGATGATATGCTAGGCTAGGATTTAAGATGTTAAGTAGTGTTTTCGACACATCCGACTATTGTTCTTTATTGATTCGCTTGTGCTAACCAAGTGTCACTTTTGTGATTTTTTGGTGTGCTTACATGCTTGATATGCATAACTGACCCACAATTTTATATTATGATATTTTTAATTTAATTGCAACGACGCCAAAAACTTGACCCCGCTATATTATATGTATAGAATTGTAATTATTTATGTTGTGGATGCTACGCAAGTATACGTATCGTATCAAGTAATACGAGGCTCTAGTGGAGTCCGAGTTATCGATCCCACGAGGAAAGAGAAAATTAAATAACAACTAATTTTAAAATAATAATAATAATAATTTTAAAATAGTATACGAAAATTTGGAATTCTAAATTTAAGCGCAATAAAGTAAACTAAGTATTTTAATTAGGTAACTTAACTAAGTAGAAAATTAATACGTATTGAAAGTGCAGGAAATTAAACTAATTGCTAAATAAGTCTTAACTATTCGAAAAAGTATCTTTCCCTTGTTTAGAAATTTAAGTGATCGATGAATTTAAATAGATAATTTTAAGGTATTGTGACAAATAGAGCATTCCTATTCTTTACCCTTTGGTCCAGGTGTAAAGAATATCGACTAATCCTATGTTTGATTATCGAATCCGCGGCTAGTCGGGAGGATACCGACCGCCACTTCGTAGCTCCCATGTTCCCCTTGCCTCGAGGGCTAACATCTACACTTTAGCTCTCAAACAATAAGACCGAATCGAATATTTTAGTCTATCACACTAAAATGCTCAATTCTACGCCCGATGATATTATTTCCTATTTATTTGCACCTTCCTTCCAAGGCTTTTGAATTCCCCGAATATCGGATGTAATTTTTACTATAGTTGTAAATCAACACATTTTAACAAATCAAATGACCAGTTGAAAAGTAAATTAAGTTTTAAGTAAAAATTATCACAATTTATTAATATATAAAAGTATCTCTATTTTAATTTCATCAAGTCACTTAATTTCATAAACGAGGAGAAAGACTAAATAAACTACTCGAATGCATGAGAACTAAACTAAGCATGGATTTCATTTAAAGTTAAAAACAATAAATACAAATACTTATCTTGATTTATCCTCGAGCGGACTCCTCGTAGTTCCTTTCGACTCTTCCTTCCAAGACATGACGACTCACTAATTACTCACTAAGCTCACTAAATACTCACTAATTGCACTAATTAAGATTCTAAAGACTACTTAGAACACACAAAGACACACAAAAGACACACAAAAGACACACAAAAGACACACAAAAGACACACAAAAGACACAAACTGCACACAAAAGACTGATTTTCGGCCTATATATATAGAGGTGAGCAAAGGTCCAAGAGGTGTGTAAGCATCTCTTCAAAAGGTGTCCAGGTTCAATGTATATGTGCCATTTGAACTAGCTCGCCGTCGGCGATGAACTACCTCGCTGTCGGCAAGGCTTCTAGAAAGTCTTTGAACCGTGCTATCTCGCTGTTGGTGGGCTCGGGCTCGTCATCGCCGAGACAGATTATAAATCCTTCGAATTTTCTTCCTCGTACCCTCGCCGTCGGCGGCTCGATCTCGCCGTCGGCGACTCAAGACAAATTGCATTATTTTCTTCCTTTTTGCTCCAAATCCGCTTCTTTTATGATTTTTGCTTTTATCACCTAAATTCTCCATTCCTCGCAACAAAATAAAGAAAATACCTTTCTTTAAAGTGCAATTTCATCAAAAATAGGTATGAATTTCTTAATAAATTTTTCAGATGATCAAAATCCCCAAACTTACTTATTA
The DNA here is from genome assembly GCA_022702705.1 of Papilionanthe hookeriana x Papilionanthe teres. NCBI lineage: Eukaryota > Viridiplantae > Streptophyta > Magnoliopsida > Asparagales > Orchidaceae > Papilionanthe > Papilionanthe hookeriana x Papilionanthe teres. The sequence continues at coordinate 51,864 of JAKZJZ010000236.1, forward strand.
CTTGTCCTCAAGTAATTTTAGTATCGCATAAAAATAATGATTTCTATGGTAAGATATTTCAATTCAAATAAACTATGAATTAGATTAATTAATATCATAATAAAGTTAAATAAAAATAATTCATGTAATTTAATTAATCTTATAGAAATAAATTATTTAGTTATCGAGTCTAAGATTTCTAAACTTACTATTCATTTCGGGAATGACTATATTTAAAAGAATAACTACTTAAGATATTCATATGATAAGAAATTCAAGAAAACACTATTAGGTAAAGTTCTAATATATAAACATAAGTTTGGAAATATCTAAGTTTTTCTCCTTTAGGTTAATTCAAATGAAGCCAATTTTTGATAAGGCATCTCCTCAAGCTTTTCCTTTTTTTTTTTTTTAATGAGGATTACTGTATCTGGAGAGCCTGTTAATAATTTTGAACTTCATTTTCATCTTCCTAAATTTGAAACTTAGAAATATTTCTTAGCTTATATATACTTCATAGTTTTTACTTCATTGATTTTCAATCTTTTCTTTTTCACTTGAATACTTAAGAATTTTAATTTTAGAATATAGTTTTCCTTACTAAAAATAGTTTACTATATTCTTATTCCCTTTAACCAAATTTTTATTCTATTTAATTAATTAAAGCACTAGAAATATTTCATTTAACCTTTTATAATAATTAAATAAAATAATTCATATTAATTAAATTGAAAAATTTGCTATAAAAATCATTTTATAATAATTTGAAAATAGAAATTGAGAACAAGTTAATAACTAAATTTGTATTTTACTCCCCCCAAACTTAAATTTTTATATCTACTCTAAATAATGAAAAAGGGAAAGTAAATAAATCATACCTTTGAAGTTTAAGTATTTCTTTTTTTCTTTGAAATTTTTGCAGGCTTTTTCATTTTTCATTGAACCTGTATTGTTAGTATTCTCCATATATATATAACAATTTAAAGAAAATGCAGGGATAAAATCTGAGATAAGTATTAAATACAACAATTAAAATTAACCCTACACTACACATATGAATTACTAACATATTAAAAAAAAAATTTAAAATTTATAACTACTAACAAACATATTAAAGAAAAACTAACATTCTAATTAACGTAAAATTTGCAAATAACTAATACATAATCAAACAAACACAAGCTCAAGCAAAATAATCAAACAAACATCTAAATTCACAATCCACATAACTACAAAATATTACAAACATAATAAAGTCTTCCAATAACATAACATCACATCAAAACAAACAAAACAAAGTCTCTAATCTTATAAATCAAAGTCCCAGGCTATATCATCCCCTCCTTGATCTGCAGGCTGAGAAGACTGAGCAGGATGATACCGTGAATATCGGGGGCACTCAGGAAAGACAACATCTAAATCACCACTCCTATAACGACGTTCAGCTTCATAGTATGCAATCTCGTATTCCGAATGTCGCTGGAGATATTCGCTATCATAATTGTGTCTTCTCTCCAAATTATCAATCCTTTGATCAAAATGATCAAATCTTCTCCCCATTGTCTCTCCAACCGCTTTCAAAACTCCTCCTATGCAAGTGTTAGCTCATTCATCGAGTCTTGTAGGGTAGGAGTGGTAGGCTCAGGAGGTTCATGGCTAGTAGAGGGTATATCTCTACTTGACTGAGTGAAATAACTTCTCACTCCTGATCTCCATCCTTCGTGGGATACATATTTTTTTATATTAACCTGAGTTAGGGGTTTCATAGGCTCTATCCATTCCTCATCATCTCTTGCCTCTACCCCGCATAATCGACAAAGTGCATAGATAAGACCGGGATGTCCTAGTCCTCCTCCACTTTCATTTCTAGCGAGTGGCTAATATGTTTTTATATATAACATTTCCCACATTAATACTCTTCCGGTTCGAATACGTAAATTTAGAATCGTTCTATCTCTTGTTACCTCACTATGGTGGTAGGTAGGTAACAAAGTAGAACAAATAAAATAATGCTGGGCTTTAGATGTTGCATTTAGCATAGAAAGAGGGAAATTTACCCGTTCTTGTCGCTTTATCTTCCGTACTCCTTTCCCATCAGATGAGATAGTTAATCACTTCTTCTAATGGTCCTTCCATAGTTCCAAAAGTTTCATATTCGCTCCGGGTGTCTTGAACTTCATAATATGCGTTAATCCTAGCAATACTGAAATCTACGAAAAATCCTCTAACCTTTACTGGTGCATCTTCAACTCGTGTTAAATTTGCATAAAATTCTTTTACTACTTCACATACTGCTCGTTGGTAACGAAACAAAAGTTTTTCCATCCTCGCTCCTTTATAACTCGCTCTACTTCTCCTCCTGGATTCTTGAAAACTCGATCTTGTATGCACTTTCTTGCTTGAATATTTTGAAAATATCGTGTTTGTGCTCTCGCATTAATGAATCGAGTTTCGTCAAATTCTAATCGTCGCTTTTGTCGTGGAGCCATTTCTTGATCTTTGAAATTTACAAAAAATTTTTTTTTAACTAAACTCCAAAATATTACTAAAAAGGCTTCCCACAACAACTAAAATCCATTTAAATCAATTTCTATGAAATTCTTCCAAGTATTTTCTTCACATTTCAAAATTTTTCAAAATATCCCAATGTAGAAGAAATCAATGGTAAAAATCAAAAATTTTTGCATCTGAGTGAAGCACTTACCAAGAGAAGATGAAATCCAGTGTTTTTGAGTGATGAAATCGCCTCTAAATCCAAGATCTCTCAAGCCCTAGGTCGGTTTTGCGAAAATGAGAGGTTGGGGATGATGAATAGTGTTTTTGACCGGTCAATTAAAGTGTTTTTCGTGACCTCGCTGTCGGCCGAGATTTTCCTCGCCGTCGGCGAGCTAATATTTTTCGGAACCAAAAATTTTCGGGAAAAATCCGTTGTCGGCGAGAAATTCTTCGCTGTCAGCGAGATCGATCTCGCTGTCGGCGGGATTTTTCTCGCCGTCGGCGAGATTCCAAAAATTTAAATTTTCAAAATTTGTCACTCATTTTCGTCTTTGATTTGCCTTATATTATATTTCCGATCACATCATTTATTAATTTAATATAAAGATTAGCTACTTATACACAAACAAATTCACACAACACAACAAATTAACTTTAATATTGAAATCCATGAGATGTACAAACTAACATAATTTTAAACTCTATAATCAAACTTCAATTCTCCAATCCTTACTACTAATCAGCATCGCAAACCAATCCACGACACACTAAATGCTGATACAAAACTATGACACATATCTCAATTAAGTTTGAGATATTCAAATCATCACTCCACACATAATAAAATCTAAATCAAATCAAATAACATAAACATAAACATACTATGGAAATCTTTACTACTACTCTTCAATGTCAGAATCTTCATCTTCTTTGATATTTCCGATATGACGATGATGCACAAATAAGTTATAGAAAGGCCCGAAGGAAATTCGGCAGCATTCTTCAGTGATCCAACCCTTCCGTCTCGACAAATGAAGAAAGCTAGCTTCCGGAGTCCGGAATGATCAAAGTGTTCCTTCATCCTCCGACTAATGTGATCAAATAAATCGGATATATTGTCGATTGAATCTCTCACTTTCTCAGCTTCTTTCTCCATTCTTTTAATTTTCTTCATAAGTAACTCCGTTTTATTTGAAATAGGCCTTGCTATAGGATTATTCTCGTGAAGCTCTATCGGAGATAAATGTAATGTCTTCATTATCGTCCAAAGTAGGGAACATATCCGTAGGATCAAGCGGCTTCCAAGGTAACGAGAACCTTTTCCCAAGCTTCATAAGAAACTCAGTACCGATCGCATAATGCAAAAATAGTAGATGGGTGTCCTAGTCCGTGAACCGACCCATGCACAATTAAACCCAATGCGGACTTAACAATTATTGATCCAACATCAATAGAGTGATCCATTTCGAATACAATAATTCAATATAGCGCATTCCTTCGAAACCTCGTTTACCCTCATAAGTAGGTAACAATTTAGATGAGATGAAAAAGTGCCGCTGCTTTCGAGACGGAATTCAAAAGTGATGCGAGAGAAACTAACATACCCGTCTTCACGCATTTCCCAATCTTCCGGTTCATCGGTCGGATATCGAAATATCTCATTCATATTATATCGAGAAGGCACAAAATTTGAATAGTGACATACCGGGGTGTTTTCTATAGAGAATAATTCATTTACTCTTGATGGAGTAAACGTCACCCATCTTCCTCGGACGTAGACATTCCCATTGTTGATCGCATGTAAGTTAGAGTAGTAACTCTTTCACAACCGGAATAACAACAACATACGTAGTGTAACAAAATACCTCCCAATGCGCTCGCGCGATCGTTTCTTCTATCTTGGTAATGGAATTCTCTAATCCTCGATTGACAAATCCCCGTTCCTTGATAACTCTTTTCTTTACCAAAACCTTGTTGAAGATCCGCTGCGCTTCCACACTCACAAATTTCCTCCGGTTAAACACTCTGCATTAGAGGAATCTAAGAATTTGGAGGCCATTATGGTGAATGGAATGAATTCTAGTGAAGAAGGCAGATCCAGAATGATTTAAGAATGGGTTTTCACAAAGGAATTGGTGTTGAAACTGTCCAAATCGGCATTTAAATTATAAATAACTCATCTTTATAACTTCCTCGCTGTCGGCGAGGACGTTTCTCGCCGTCGGCGACTCAGTTATAAAAACTGTCTCCCATGTTCTCGCTGTCGGCGGGGACGTTTCTCGCTGTCAGCGAGCCCGATAAATAAACCGAATCTAATTTAGGCGAGAACCTCGTTGTCGGCGAGTATCGACCTCGCCGTCGGCGAGATTCCAAAATAATGTCCAATTTCGCTCTAAATCGAATAATTTCTTTTCTCATCATAATGGTTCGAATATGTGATGATTCTTAATAATAATTGAGTAGTAAAGTTTCAATAATATAGACTAACTATTAAGATACAATAAAAATAGATGACTAATATGGGTTGCCTCCCATAAAGCGTTTGGTTTAACGTCGTCAGCCCGACCTAATTTCAATTATTAATCAGGTCGACTAAGCATTAAAACCTCTTTATAGTTAGGTCTTATACTTTCGAAATATGGTTTTAATCTATGTCCATTAACTTTAAATTTATGTCCAGTTTTTGGATCTTCAATTTCTATAGTTTCGTATGAAAATATTTCGAGTTATGGTGAAAGGTCCTAACCATCGAGACTTCAATTTTCCAGAAATAATTTCAATCTAGTATTATATAACAAAACTTCCTATCCCGGTTCAAAATTTCTCTGATTAATCTTCCGATCATGCCATAATTTCATCTTTTCTTTATAAATCCGATCATTATCATATGATTCATTTCTTAATTCTTCCAATTCATTTAATTACAGCAATATTTTCTCACCAGCTTCCTTCATATTATAATTAAATTCTTTAATCGCCCAATATGCTTTATGTTCTAATTCAACTGGTAAGTGGCATGTTTTTCTATATATAAGCCCGTAAGGAGTCATTCCAATCGAGTTTTATAAGCGATCCTATAAGCCCATAATGCAAGTGTCTAATCTAATGGACCAATCTAACCTATTCGGGTTTACGTGATTTTTCTAAAATACGTTTAATCTCACGATTAGATACTTCGACTAATTCGCTAGTCCGTGGATGATAAGCAAGTGGATATCTTATGAGTAATATTGTATTTTTCTATTAGTTTGTGAATGTATTTATTTCTAAAATGAGTTCCTCCGTCGATGATAATCACTCTCGGCATTCCAAATCTAGTAAAAATATTTTTCATCGAAATTTTGAAACACTCTTAAGCATCACACCAAGGTAAAGCTTAGTGCCTCAATCCATTTAGAAACATAATCAACAGCTACTAATATGTATGAGTTTCCAAACGAAGGAATAAAAGGTCCCATAAAATCTAATCCCCAAACATAAAAAATTTCAACTTCTAATATAAAATTTAGAGGCATTTCGTTTTTTCTAGATATATTTCCTACTCTTTGACATTTATCGCAAGTTTTAATATATCCGTATACATCTCTAAATAGAGTAGGCCAAGTAAAATCCAGATTGTAGAATCTTATAAGCGGTTTATCGATCCCGAAATGTCCTCCAAAATCGAATCATGACATTTTTGAATAATTGGTTCCGTTTCTTCATAAGGTACACATCTTCTAATAATTAAATCATTACATTGCTTATATAAATATGGTTCATCCCAAAATAGGTTTTCGCATCATGGATGAATTTTTTCTCGTTGTTGTAAAGTTAGCATAGGTGGTAAAATATTACTAACTATATAGTTTACTATATTAAGCATACCATGGTATTTTCCACTCATTGATATTATATAGTTGTTCATCGGGAAAACCGTCTATAATTTCATTTTCAATATCCGATAATTCACGATTTTCTAATCTTCGATAAATGATCCGCAATTTGATTATCAGTTCCTTTCTTATTAACGATCTCAAAATCGAATTCTTGCATTAATAGCATCCATCTAATTAATCTTGGTTTGGAATCTTTCTTTTGCATTAAATATTTGATAAGTAGAATGATCGGTATGCACGATACATTTTGTTCCAATCGGATAAGGTCTAAATTTATTAAAACCATATACTACCGCTAATAATTCTCTTTCAGTAATCGTATAATTTATTTCAAGCATTATTTAAAGTTTTACTAAGCATAGTATATAACTTTAAAAATCTTTTCATATCTTTGCCTAAGAACTGCTCCTACAAGCATAATCACTAGCATCACACATAAGCTCAAATGGTTTCTCCCAAGCTAGGTGAAACTATTATAGGTGCCGTAATTAATTTTTCTTTTAAGAGTTCAAAAGCATTCGGACATTCGATTGTAAATTCAAATTTCTTGTCCTTTTCGAGAAGTTGGCATGGAGGTTTAGTAATTTTTGAAAAATCTTTTATATAGCGTCTCGTAGAATCCAAAGATGTCCAAGAAAACTTCTTACCCCTTTTACCGTAGTTGGAGGTGGTAATTTAGCTATAACTTGAATTTTTGCGAGGTCCACTTCCATGCCTTTTTCCGAAATTTTATGCCCTAATACAATGCCGCCCGCAACCATAAATCGACATTTCTCCCAATTTAGAACTAAATTTGTTTTCTCACATACTTCTAATACTTTTTCAAGATGAGTTAAGCATGTGTCAAATGATGTTCCAAATACAGAGAAATCATTCATAAATACTTCTATTCTATTGTCAATTAACTTACTAAATATTGACATCATACATCTCTGGAGTGTTACTGGTGCATTACATAATCCAAAAGGCATTCTTCGAAAAGCGAAAGTTCCATAAGGACTAGTAAATGTAGTTTTCTCTTGATCCTCAGGAGCAATTTGTATTTGATGGTAACCGGTGTATCCATCTAGAAAACAAAAATACTTATGTCCGACTAATCTATCTAACATCTGGTCTAGAAATGGTAAAGGGAAGTGATCTTTCCTGGTGGCGGTATTTAATTTCCTATAATCAATACATATACGCCAACCAGTAACTTGTCTTATAGGAATAAGATCGTTATTTTCATTGGCAGAGTGACGGTCACTCCTCCCTTCTTAGGAACACAATGAATTGGGCTTACCCAAACACTGTCAGAAATAGGATATATAATACCATTATCTAACCATTTTAAAATTTCTTTCTTAACTACTTCTTTCATTATCGGGTTTAATCTCCTTTGGGGATCCGCTTTAGGTTTATGTTCATCATCTAAAATAATTCTATGCATACGGATTGAAGGACTAATTCCTTTAATATCTGCTAAAGTCCAACCAAAAGTTTTCTTATATTTTTTTAAAGTTTCTAAAAGTTTTTGTTCTTGAGATTCGTTTAATACATATGAAATAATAACTGGTAAAGTTGAAGAATTACCTAAATAAGCATATTTCAAATGATCATGTAATATTTTTAGCTCAAGTTCAGGAGGTTTAATAATTGATGGAACTATATTCTTGTCAGTGTTTTGAGTATTATCCAATAATTCAAATCTTTCATGAATATAATCTAGTTCTTCATTATTATTATTAATTAATTCAGTGTTTTCTTTTTCAAATTTATCTTCGTAATATTCCTTAAAATGTTCGCGTTGTAAATGTTCAAGTATTTCCATCCGAAAACATTCATCATCTTTTTCTAGCGCAGGATATTTCATTGATTTTGCAATATTAAATGTAACTTTTTAGTCATTTACTCTCATAGTTAATTCTCCTTTCGAACATCAATCATAGCTTTTCCGAGTAGCTAAAAATGGTCTTCCTAAAATGATAGGAATTTCTTTATCTTCCTCCATATCTAAAACAATAAAATATACTTGGGAAGATAAATTTATCCACTTTTACTAACACATCTTCAATAACTCCCTTAGGATAAGTAACCGAACGATCATCTAATTGAAGGGTTATCGAAGTAGGTGTAATTTTTCCTAATCCTAATCTCTTAAAAATCGATAGAGGCATTAGATTGATGCTTGCTCCTAAGTCACACAAAGCTTTTCCATAAAAATTTTCTCCTATAGCATGCAGGGTATAGTGAAACTACCAGGATCTTTCAATTTTTCGAAGCTTCTTCCGAATAATAGCACTACACCGTTCACTAAGTGCGACTATTTCATTATCGGTGAATTTTCTTTTCTTATTTAGAATATCTTTCATAAATTTTACATAATTTGGCATCTGATCTAAAGCTTCGACAAAAGGTATATTGATTGTTAATTTCTTTAATATTTCAAGGTATTTAGCAAATTGTTTATCTTTTTTATGTTGAGCTAGTCGTTGAGGAAATGGTGGTGGAGGTTTTTCAACGTAAATTTTCATAGGTATTAAAGGATGTTCTAAGTTCGAATCTTGTTGAATTGTTTCCTTTTCAATTTCCACTTCCTCTTTTTGGCTTTCAAGTTCTTTTTGAATTTGAGGTTCTAATTCTTTTCCACTCCTTAGTTGTATTGCTTTAATTTGTTTTTTTCCTTGATCTTTAGGATTTATTTCCACATTCTAGGAAAAGTTCCAGGTATTCTATTAGTTAGCGCAGTAGCAATATGTCCAAGTTGAGTTTCGATATTTTTAATAGATGTTCCTTGAATTAGTAATTGATTTCCTTGAATTTGTAGTTGATTTCCTTGATTTTGTAGTTGATTTCCTTGATTTTGTAGTTGATGACCCATATTCAAAATTAATTCATCCATAGATAATTTCTTATCTTCGAATTGAGGGTTATTGTTATTAAATCCAGGTGGGTAATTAGGTTTATAGTTTGGATTTGCTTGATTAGGTTGATTCATCCATTGTTGATTAGATGTGTTATTCCAATTAAAATTTGGATGAGTTTTCCAACTAGGATTATAATAGTTTGAATAAGGGTTATTAGTTCTATTATTAATAAGCATTTAAAGTTTCATAATTAGATTGAGATTCTATGATTTGTCCAGATGAGTTTTCTTCAAAGTAGGAGAGTAGTTCATTCCAAAATGATCTAATTTCTTAGATATAACGACAATTTGAGAAGCTAACATAGATATTGCATCGTTTTCATGAATGTCGGCTATCTTTTTCGGATTTACTCTATCGATAGGCCATTGGAAATTATTTGTTGCCATTTCTTCGATTAGTGCATAAGCTTCATCAAATGGTTTAGACATTAATGAACCTCCAAGAAGAAGATCGATGATTGATCTTAAAGATCCTACTAATCCATTATAAAAGTTTTGAATAATCAGCCAACTGTAGCAGCATGATGTGGGCATTTCCTAAGAAGTTCCTTAAATCTCTCCCAAGCTTCATATATTGATTCTCCATCTAATTGACAAAAAGAAGTTATATCATTTCTAAACTTAGCAGTTTTAGATGGTGGAAAATATTTGGATAGAAATTTTTGTGATAATTCTCCCCAAGTTTTAATAGATCCAGGTGCTAACGAATTCAACCACATTTTAGCCTTATCCCTTAATGAAAAAGGAAAAAGTCTAAGTCTTGTAGCATCGTTAGATACTCCTTGATATTTAAAAGTAGCACAAAGTTCTAGAAAACTAGCAAGATGTAAGTTAGGATC
>JAKZJZ010002360.1:0-17411 GCA_022702705.1 Papilionanthe hookeriana x Papilionanthe teres
AAAGCCAATTTTGGTCAAAATAGTTAATTTTTTAATTAATGACCAATTATTGACCCAATAAGTTAATCTCTAACCAAAAAGTGAACATTGGTCAAAATGATCAATCCTTGACCCAATGATAAACTCATTGACACAATATTTTTATTTATAATTTATTTAATTATTAAATATTTTTATAATTAAATTATATTTATAAATAATATACTACACTTAAAGCATTTAAAATAAAAAAATACTATTATATATATATGTATATTTATTTATTTATTTATTTATATATACATATATTTAAATTTTATTTATAATTTAATTAACTATTAAATATTTTTATATTTAAATTATATTTATAAATAATATACTATACTTAAAATATTTAAAATAAAAAAATAATATTATATAAATTTATATATATATAAATATATACATACCATTTCGACTAAAGTCGACTTTTTGGTCAAAAGTCGACTTATCGGGTTAATGGGCGGTCATTAGGTCAAAAATTACTATTTTGAACAAATCGACTTTTTGGTTAAAAGTCGTCCTATCGGGTCAATGTGTTCATTATCAGGTGAAGGATTGATTATTTCGACAAAAATTAACTTTTTGGTCAGAGATTAACTTATTTGGTTATTAATTGGTCATTAGGTCAAAAATTAATTATTTTGACCGAGATTGAATTTTTTGTCAAAAGTTAACCCATTGGGTCAACAGGGAGGTCATTGGGTCAGAAATTGACAATTTTGACCAAAGTTGACTTTTTGGTTAAAAGTTGACATATTTGGCCAATGTGTTGGTAATTGGATCAAGAAGTTGACCATTTTTACCAAAGATGACTTTTTCGTCAAAAGATGACCTATCAGGTCAATGGGTCGGTCATTGGGTCAAAATCGTCCATTTTGACCAAAGTCGATTTTTGGTCAAAAGTCGATCTATGGGTCAATGGGTGGTCATTTGGTCAAAAATCGACTATTTTGACCAAAATCGGCTTTTTGTCAAAAGTCGATCTATTGGGTGTATGGGTTCATTATTAGATCAAGTATCGACCATTTTGACTAAAGTCGACTATTTGGTCGGAGATCGACTTATTGGGTCAATAATCGGTCATTAATTTAAAATTTTTTTACTTTGACCAAATTGACTTTTTGGTCAAATGTCGACCTATTATGCCAATGGCTTGGTCATTGGGTCGAAGGATTGATCATTTCGACCAAAGTCGACTTTTTGGTCAAAAGATGTCCTATTGGGTCAATGGGTCGGGCATTATGTCAAAGATTAACAATCCCGACCAAAGTCGACTTTTTGGATCGAGATTGGTTTATCGGGTAAAAAATTGGTCATTAGGTTAAAAATCGACTATTTTAATCAAAATCGACTTTTTGGTCAAAGTCGACATATTGGGTCAATGGGTCGATCATTGGGTTAAGGATCGACGATTTTGACCAAAGTTGTCTTTTAGTCGAAATTTGACCTATTTAGGTCAATGAGGCAGTCGATGAGATCGAAAATCGACAATTTTGAGCAAAATCGACTTTTTGGTCAAATGTCGACCTATTGGGTCAATAGGTTGGTAATTGGGTCGAGGATTAACTATTTTGGCCAAAGTTGACTTTTTAGTCAAAAGTTAACAAATTGGGTCAATGGGTTGGTCATTGGATAACGGATTGACCATTTTTACCAACTTTGACATTTAGGTCATTAATGTCGAAATCGTCCATTTCGACCCAATTTGACTTTTGGTCGAAAGTCGACCTTTTGGATCAATGAGGTGGTCATTAGGTCAAAATTGCCAATTTTGACCAAAATTGGCTTTTTTGTTCAAAAGTTGACCTATTGGGTCAATAATTGGCAATTATGTAAAAAATTTACTATTTTGACCAAAATTGACTTTTTGGACAAAAGTCGATCTATTCGGTCGATGGGTTGGTTATTGTGTCAAGGATTTACCATTTTGACCAAAGTTATCTTTCATTCAAAGGTTGACATGTTGGGTCAATTGGTTTGTCATTAGGTCAAGGATTAATAATTATGATCAAAGTTGACTTTTTGGTCAGAGATTTACTCATTGGGTCAATAATTGGTCTTTTAGGTCAAAAATTATCTGTTTTGACCTAAAAAGTTGACTTTTCGGTCAAAATTTAACCAATTTATTCAATGGGTTGATCATTCGGTCAAAAATTGACCATTTTTACCAAAGTTGACTTTTGGTCGAAAGTTGACCTATTTGGTCGATAGGTGGTCATTAGGTCAGAATCGACTATTTTGACCAAATGGACTTTTTGGTCAAAATTTGACTTATCGGGCAATGGGTTTGTTATCGGGTCAATCATCGATTATTTTGTCCAAAGTCGACTTTTTGGTCGGAGATCGACTTATTGGGTCAATAATTGGTCATTAATTCAAAAAATCGATTATTTTGGTCATTAGGTCAAAAATTAATTATTTTGACCAAAATTAAATTTTTGGTCAAAAGTTGAGCTATACTGGATCAATCTGGGAGGTCATTATGTCGAAGTCGACCGCTTTGACTAAAATTAACTTTTTTGGTCAAAAGTCGATCTATTTTGGTCAAAAGTTGACTTATTAGTCAAAAGTTGACTTATCATTTGACCATAGTTAACTTTTTGGTCAAAAGTCGATTTATTCGGTCAATTGGTGGTCTCTCGATCAAAAATCGACTATTTGACCAAAATCGATTATTCGGTCAAAAGTTGACCAATTGAGTCAATGGGTTTGTCATTGGGTTAAGGATTGAATATTTTGACCAAAGTTGACCTTTTGGTCAGAGATTAACTTATTGAGTGAATAATTGGACATTAGATCAAAAATTAACAATTTTGACCAAAATTTACTTTTCGATCAAAAACCTACCTATTGGGTCAATGGGTTGACCTTTGGGTCAATGGGGTGGTCATTGGGTCAGAAATTGGCAATTTTGACCAAAGATTACTTTTTGGTCAAAAGTTGACCTATTTTGACCAAAATTGAATTTTTGGTCAAAAGTTAACTCTATCGGTTAATCGAGGTGATCATTGGGTAAGATATTGACTATTTTGAACAAAGTTGAATTTTGGTCAAAAGTTGACCTATTTGGTCAATGAGTTGGTAATTGGGTCAAGAATTGACCATTTTGACCAAAAGTGACTTTTTGGTTAAAAGTAGACCTATTGGGTCAATGGGTTAGTCATTAGGTTAAAAATTGACCATTTTGGCCAAAATTGACTTTTTGGTCAAAAGTTGACCTATTTAGTTAATGAGTTTGTCATTGGGTCAAAGATTGACCTTTTTTACCAAAGTTGACTTTTTTGTCAAAGATTGACTATTGGGTCAATAATTGGTCATTAATTCAAAAATATCTTATTTTGACCAAAATTGACTTTTTGGTCAAAAGTTGACATGTGCTAATTGTTTGGGCGTTAGGTCATGGTTTGATCATTTATATTCTTTTTTTATTTTAAATGTTTAAGTATAATATATTATTAATAAATATAATTTAATTATAAAAATACTTAATAATTAAATAAATTATAAATAAAATAAATATATTGTATATATATATATATATATATATATATATATATATATATATATATATATATATATATATATATATATATAATTTTAATTTTTTATTTTAAATATTTTAAGTATAGTATATTATTTATAAACGTAATTTAATTATAAAAATATTTAATAATTTAAAAAATAATAAATTAAAAAATATACATGTAGGTACATAAATATATATTTATATATATAATAAAATTTATTTAATATTATTTTTAAATTTTAAATACTTTAAGTATAATATATTATTAATAAATATAATTTAATTATAAAATTATTTAATAGTTAAGAAAATGATATATATATATATATATATATATATATATATATATATATATATATATATAAATATATATATTTATATATATTTATAGATAAATTTATATAACATTATTTTTTTATTTTAAATATTTTAAGTATAGTATAATATTTTAAATATAATTTAATTATAAAAAAATTTAATAGTTAAAAAATTTATAAATATATATATATATTTACAACAAACAACAACAACAAAGCCTTAATCCCACTAAGTGGGGCCGGCTACATGAATCCTTTTTCTCCATCAGCGTCCTATTTAGTGTCAAATTTTCGTTTAATTCTAATAGATTAAGATCATTTTTTATGCAATAAGCCCAAGTTTTCCTAGTGTCTCGCCTCTCGCCTTTCTTAACATAAGTTGTATTTAAAACATCTACTCTCCTAATCGGATCATCGAGTGGTCGACGTTTAATGCGACCAAACCATCTAAGGCGACTCTCTCAATTTTATCCGACACTTGGTGCAACTCCAACCCTATTACGGATATATTCATTTCGCATTTTGTCTCTAAGTGTAAAGCCACTCATCCATCTAATCATTCTCATCTCAGCAACACTTAACTTAACATTATGCTTCTCTTTTAAAGGCCAACATTCAAGCACCATAGTAGCATCGAAGGTCTCACCACCATCTTATAAAATTTTCCTTTCAACTAAGCGGTACTTTTCTATCACACAATAGTGCTGACGCATTCCTCCACTTCAACCAACCAACCCGAATTCTACTATTAACATCCCCATCTATATCACCATCGCTTTCAACAATGGACCCAAGATATCTAAATCGTTCACACCTTTTAATAATTTGATCACCCAAAGTTACACTTCGTCACTAGACCTACTATTACTAAAATTACATTCCATGTATTCAGCTTTAGTTCTACTCAAACGAAGACCTTTAGACTCCAATGTAGACCTCCATAATTCAAGTTTTTCCTGGACTTTTTCTCTTGTCTTATCCACCGGAGGATATCATCAGCGAAAAAGCATACACCAAGGTACATCCTCTTGTAAATGGCCAGTAAGACCATCCATAAATAAAGCAAAAGATATGGGCTTAAAGCCGATCCTTGATGTAAACCAACGTAAATAGTAAAATACTTGGTCAATCCTCCTTCAGCTCGAACACATGTAACGTACTTCTAGCATACATATCTTTAATGACTTGAATATAAGTCAAATCAACACCTTTCTTCTCAAGGACTCTCCAAAGAACATCTCTAGGAACCTTATCGTAAGCTTTTCTAAATCAATAAAAATCAAATGTAGATCCTCCTTATTATCTCCTCGTACCTCTCCATCAAACCTCTTAATAAATGTATAGCTTTCCATGGTAGACCTGCCCGCATAAATCCAAATCGATTATGAGAAATCTTCGTAATACGTCTTAACCTATGTTCAATTACCCTCTCCCATAACTTTAAAGTATGACACATCAATTTAATTCCTCTATAATTTCACACACTCTCGTGCATCCCCTTTATTCTTAAAAATGGGGACCAAAATGCTCTTTCTCCACTCCTCGGCATCTTTTTTGTTTTTAAAATAATATTAAAAAGTTTAGTAAGCCAGAAACCCCCAAATCACCTAAACATTTCCACACTTCAATCGGGATATCATCGTGTCCTACGTACTTTCCCCCCTTGGTTTTCTTTAAAGCCTCATCAACTTCTTTTTTACTAATGCGACGGTAAAAGTGAAAAGTTTTATTATTATTAACGATATTAAGATCACTAAGGTCGATCGTACTTTCAGCATCATTAAAAAGTTTATCAAAATAACTCACCCACCTATGTTGAATATCTTTTTCTAAGAAAAGCACTTTTTGATTTTCATCTTTAATACACTTTACTTCGAGTTAAATCTTTACTTTTCTTTTCTCTTTGTTTGGCTAGTTTATACATATATTTTTCACCCTCCTTAGTATCTAACATGTTATAAAGATCACTAAAAGCATAATTTTTAGCGTCACAGATTATTCTATTAGACTTCCTGTGAGTTGTTTTATTTTTTTCCCAATCCTCTACGCTTTTACATTTAAACCAATTTTTATAATATAACATCTTAAATTTTATCTTTTCTTGCACATTATTATTCCACCACCAACTATTTTTATTTATAGAAACTTTTTCTTTTCGATTCTCCAAGTACATCTTTAGCCACTTGTTTAATAAGTATTAGTTAATTTTTCCCACATAACATTCGCGTCTTCACGAGCATCCCAAATATTTAAATCTTGAATTTTACTCATAAAAATAATTTTATTTGTGTCTTTTAGGTGCCCCCATCTTATTCTACGATGTTGAATCCTAGTATTCTTTATTTTACAACTCTTCATCTTAAAATCTAGAACTAATAATCGATGTTGGGTACTTAATCGCTCACTTGGAATGACCTTACAATCCTTACAATCTCGACGATCTCTTCTTCTCATAAGAAAATAATCAATTTGTGTTTTATTAGATCCATTCTTATAAGTAATAAGATGCTCATCTCTTTTCTTGAATAAAGTATTAGTAATAATCATATCATACGCTAAAGCAAAATCTAAAATGGCTCTACCTTCTTCATTAATCGCTCCATAACCGTAGCCACCATGAATAAATCTTCTACCACTCTACCGACATGTCCATTTAAATCTCCTCCAATAAAAATTTTTTCTTCAAGGGGTATCAAGTGTATTAAGTCTTCTAAATCATTCCAGAATTTATCTTTAGAGTCTATATCTAAACCAACTAGAGGAGCATAAACACTTATAATATTAAAAATCTTCGGTATCAATAATAATCTTAAGTGCTATAATTCTATCTCCAACTCTATTAATTTTAACAACATTATCTTTCAAACTTTTATCTATAATTATACCTACACCATTTCTAGTACGACTCTAACCGTAATACCATAGATTAAAACCTAAGTTATCAATCTCCTTAGCTTTTTCTCCAACCCATTTAGTTTCTTGAATACATAAGATATTTATCTTTCTATAGATCATAATATCAACCAATTCCATTAATTTACCATTGAGAGTACCTATATTCTAAGATCCTATCCTAATACTAGTATCATGGACTAACTTCTTTACCAGCATCCGTTCGTAATGTAGGAACCCTTGTTTACTTCGACACTACACCCGGCGCCGGTGTAGCGGCCCTTGCACACTTTCCACCGTATTCGAGCCATACAGCTGCATCGCTCTGTGGGACGCCCTAGCACTTACACAATGATCAAAAGGATTCATGTCATGATTTTTTTCGACAAGTTTTACGCCGTCGTCGACTACCTAACGCAACCCTCCACTTTTCACATCCGGCTTCGGGACCGCAACGTAGCAGGTGTTTATATATATATTTATTTAATAATATTTTTTTAAATATTTTAAGTATAGTATATTATTTTTAAATATAATTTAATTTTAAAAATATTTAATAGTTAAATAAATTATAAATAAATAAGTATATGTGTATATATAAATATATATATATATATATATATATATTTATTTTTATGTAAAATAATTTTTTTAATTTTAAAAATTCTAAGTACAGTATATGATTTATAAATATAATTTAATTATAAAAATATTTAATAATTAAATTATTTATAAATAAATAAATATATATATCTATATCATATATATATATATATATAATATTATTTTTTTATTTTTAATGTTTTAAGTATTGTATATTATTTATAAATAAAATTTAATTTAAAAAATAATTATTAATTAAATAAATTTTAAATAAAAAATATATATATAGTTATATTTAATAGCTAAAAAAATTATAAATAATTAAATAAATAAACAAATATATATATATATATATATATAAACAAATATAAATATATATTTTTATTTTAAATATTTTATGTATATTATATTATTTATAAATATAATTTTATTATAAAAATATGTAATAATTAAATAAATTATAAATAAATATATATAGGTCTATATTAATATTATTTTTTTTATTTTAAATGCTTTAAGTATAAGTATATTATTTATAAAGATAATTTAATTATAAAAATATTTAATAATTAAATAAATTACAAATAAAAATATATAGGTATATATTAATAAATAAATAAATAAATAAATAAATATAAACATATATATATATATATATATATATATATATATATATATATATATATATTTATTTAATATTATTTTTTATTTTAAATATCTTAAGTATAGTATATTATTTATAAATTTAATTAATAAATAATATTTAATTTAAAAAATATTTATTAATTAAATAAATTATAAATAAATATATATATATATAGTTATATTTAATAGCTAAAAAAATTATAAATAATTAAATAAATAAACAAATATATATATCTATCTATATATATATATATATATATATATATATATATATATATATATATATATATATATATATTATAAACAAATAAATAAATAAACAAATAAATAAATAAATGAACATATATATATATATATATATTTATATATATATATATATATAAATATATATTTGTAATTAAATATATATATATATATATATATATATATATATATATAATAAATAAACAAATATATATATATATATATATATATATATATATATATATATATATATATATATATATATATATTTATTTTAAATATTTTATGTATATTATATTATTTATAAATATAATTTTATTATAAAAATATGTAATAATTAAATAAATTATAAATAAATATATATAGGTCTATGTTAATATTATTTTTTTATTTTAAATGTTTTAAGTATAGTATATTATTTATAAAGATAATTTAATTATAAAAATATTTAATAATTAAATAAATTACAAATAAAAATATATATATAGGTATATATTAATAAATAAATAAATATAGTATATATAGAATTTTATTTAATATTATTTTTTATTTTAAATATTTTAAGTATAAGTATATTATTTATAAATTTAATTTAATTATAAAAATATTTAATAGTTAAATGAATTATAAATATATATATATATATATATATATATGTGTGTGAGTGTGTGTGTGTGTGTGTGTGTGTGTGTGTATAAATATATATATATTTATATATATATAAATTTATATAATATTATTTTTTTATTTTAAATATTTTAAGTATAATATATTATTTTTAAATATAATTTAATTATAAAAATATTTAATAGTTAAAAAAATTATAAATTATTAAATATATTCATAAATAAATAAATAAATAAATATATATATATATATATATATATATATATATATATATATATATATATATATATAAATTTATGTAATATTATTTTTTACTTTAAATATCTTAAGTATATTATATTATTTATAAACATAATTTAAATATAAAAATATTTAATAGTTAAATAAATTTTAAATAAAAATATAAATATATGTATATATAAATAAATAAATAAATATAAATATATGTATATATATATATATATATATATATATATATATATATATATATATATATATATATATATATATAATATTATTTTATTATTTTAAATGTTTTAAGTATAGTATATTTTTTATAAATATAATTTAATTATATAAATATTTAATAATTAAATAAATTATAAATAAAAATATTGGGTCAAAGATTGACCATTTTGACTAAAGTTCACTTTTTGGTCAGAGATTAACTTATTGGGTCAATAATTGGTCATTAATTCTGAAATTGACTATTTTGACCAAATTAGCTTTTTTGTCAAAAGTTGACATATTGGGTCAATGGGTTTGTCATTGGATCAAGGATTGATCATTTTGCCCAAAGTTAACTTTTTGGTCAGAGATTGACTTTTTGGGTCATTAATTCAAAAATTGTTTATTTTGACCAAAATTGACTTTTTGGTCAAATGTTGACCTATTAGGCCAATGGGTTGGTCATTGGGTCAAGGATTGATCATTTTGACCAAAGTTGGCTTTGTGGTCAAAAGATGACCTGTTGGGTTAATGGGTTGGGCATTAGGTCAAAGATTAACTATCTTGACCAAAGTTGACTTTTTGGTCAGAGATTGGTTTACTGGGTCAAAAATTGGTCATTAAGTCAAAAATTAACTATTTTTATCAAAATTGACTTTTTGGTCAAAAGTTGACCTATTGGGTCAATGAGTTTGTCATTGGGTTAAGGATTGACTATTTGACCAAAATTGACTTTTTTGTTCAAAAGTTGACCTAATGGGTCAATAATTCGTAATTATGTCAAAAATTTACTATTTTAACCAAAATTGACTTTTTGGTCAAAAATCGATCTATTAGGTCAGTGGGTTGGTTATTGGGTCAAAGATTGACAATTATGACCAAAGTTGACTTTTTGGTCAAAGATTTACTTAATGGGTTTATAATTGGTCATTAGGTAAAAATTTATCTATTTTGACCAAAAAGTTAACTTTTTGGTCAAAATTTGACCAATTTGGACTGCAGGTTGGTCATTGGGTCAAAATTTGACAATTTTGACTAAAGTTAACTTTTTGGTCAAAAGTTGACCTATTTGGTTAATGGGGGGTCATTAGGTCAAAATTTGACTATTTTGACCAAAATCGACTTTTCGGTCAAAAGTTAACATATTGGATCAATGGGTCAGGTTATTGGGTCAAGGTTTGATCATTTTGACCAAAGTTGACTTTTGGTCGAAAGTTAACCTATCGGAGCTAATAGGTTGGTCATCGTGTCGAAATCGACCATTTTAACTAAAGTTAACTTTTTGGTCAAAAGTTCACTTATCGGTCAATGGGTTTGTCATTGGGTCAAAGATCGACCATAACTTTTGACTTTTGGTTAGAGATTGGTTTATCGAGTCAATTATTGGTCATTTGGTCAAAAATCGATTATTTTGAGCAAAATCGAATTTTTTATCAAAAGTTAACCCATCGGTCAATGGGCTAGTCATTGGATCGAGAATCGATCATATAGCACTAAAGTCGATTTTTGTCAAAAGTCGATTCTACTAGGTGAATGTGTTGGTCATTCGGTCGAGGATGGACCATTTTAACCAAAGTCGACTTTTTGGTCGAGATCGACTTCATCGGGTTAATAATCGGTCATTAGGTATAAAATCGATTATTTTGACCAAAATAGATTTTTTGGTCAAACGTTGACCTACTGGGTCAATGTGTTGGTCGTTGGGTCAAAAATTGATCTTTTTTACCAAAGTTGACTTTTTGGTCAAAAGTTGACCTATTGGGTCAATGGGTTGGTCATTGGGTCAAGGATTGATCATTTTGGCCATAGTTGACTTTTTGTTCATATATTGACTTATTGGGTCTAAAATTGGTTATTTGGTCAAAAATTGATTATTTTGACCAAAATTAAATTGTTTGTCAAAAGTTTACCCATTGGGTTAACGGGGTGGTCATTGGGTCAGAAATTGACCATTTTGACTAAAGTTGACTTTTTGGTTATAGTTGACCTATTTTGTCAAAGACTTGGTAATTGGGTCAAGATTTAACCATTTTGACCGAAGAAAACGTTTTTGTCAAAATTTGATATATTGGGTCAACGAGTAGGTCTTAGGGTAAAAAATTGACCATTTTGACCAAAGTTGACTTTTTGGTCAAAAGTTGACTTATTGGTTTAATGGGCGGTCATTAAGTCAAAAATCGACTATTTTGACCAAAATCGACTTTTTGGTCAAAAGTCGTCATGTTGGGTCAATGTGTTCGTTATCGGGTGAAGGATCGATTTCTTCGACAAAATTTAACTTTTTGGTAAGAGATCGACTTATTTGGTCATTAATTAGTCATTAGGTCAGAAATCGATTATTTCGACCAAGATCGAATTTTTGGTCAAAAGTTAACCTATTGGGTCAATCTGGGAGATCATCGGGTCGAGAATCGACCATTTTGACCAAAGTTGACTTTTTGGTCAAAAGTCGACATTTTTGGCCTATGTGTTGGTAATCGGATCAAGAAGTCGACCATTTTTACCAAAGATGACTTTCTTGGTCAAAAGATGACCTATCGGGTCAATGGGTCGGTCATTGGGTAAAAATTGTCCATTTTGACCAAAGTTGACTTTTTGGTCAAAAGTCGACCTATCGGGTCAATGGGTGGTCATTTGGTCGAAAATCGACTATTTCGACCAAAATTAGCTTTTTGGTCAAAAGTCGACTTATCGGGTCCATGGGTTTGTCATCGGATCAAGGATTCGACCATTTTGACTAAAGTTAACTATTTGGTCGGAGATTGACTTATCAGGTCAATAATCGGTCATTAATTCAAAAAAATTTTATTTTGATCGAATTCGACTTTTCGTCAAATGTTAACCTATTAGTGCCAATGGGTTGGTCATCGGGTCAAGGATTGATCATTTTGACCAAAGTCGACAATTTGGTCAAAAGATGTCCTATCGGGTCAATGGGTCGGGCATTTGGTCAAAGATTAACCATCTTGACCAAAGTTGACTTTTTGGATAGAGATTGGTTTCATCGGGTCGAAAATCGGTCATTAGGTCAAAAATCGACTATTTTAATCAAAATTGACTTTTTGGTCAAAGTTGACATATTGGGTCAATGGGTTGGTCATTGGGTTAAGGATCGACAAATTTGACCAAAGTTGTCTTTTAGTGAAAATTAGACCTATTTAGGTCAATGAGGCGGTCTTTAGACCAAAAATTGACAATTTTGGGCAAAATTAACTTTTTGGTCAAAGGTTGACCTATTGGGTCAATAGGTTGGTGATAGGGTCAAGTATTAACTATTTTGTCCAAAGTCGACTTTTTAGTCAAAAGTTAACAAATCGGTCACCTGGGTTAGTCATTGGATGAAGGATTGAGCATTTTCACCAAAGTTGACATTTAGGTCATTGTGTCAAAAATTGACCAATTTGACCCAATTTTACTTTTTTGTCAAAAGTTGACCTTTTGGGTCAATGAGGTGGTCATTAGGTCAAAAATTGCCAATTTTGACCAAAATTAGCTTTTTGTCCAAAAGTTAACCTATTGGGTCAAAAATTAAAAATTATGTAAAAAATTTACTATTTTGACCAAAATTGACTTTTTGGACAAAAGTCGATTTGTTGGGTCGGTGGGTTGGTTATTGGGTCAAGGATTTAGCATTTTGACCAAAGTTATCTTTTTGTTCAAAGGTTGATATGTTGGGTCAATGGGTTTGTCATTGAGTAAAGGATTGATAATTTTGACCAAAGTTGACTTTTTGGTCAGAGATTTACTTATTGGGTCAATAATTGGTCATTAGGTCCAAAACTGTCTATTTTGACCTAAAAAGTTGACTTTTAGGTCAAAATTTGACCAATTTAGTCAAAGGGTTGATCATTGGGTCCAAAACTGTCTATTTTAAATATTTTATGTTTTGTATTTTATTTTTAAATATAATTTAAATATAAAAAAATTGAATAGTTAAAAAAATAATATATATATATATATATATATATATATATATATATATATGTATATATGTATAAATTTATATATTAATATTTTTTATTTTAAATAATTTTAAGTATAGTAAATTTTTTATAAATATAATTTAATTATAAAAAATATTTAATAGTTTGAAAAATTATAAATAAATATGTATAAATATATATATATATATATATATATATATATATATATATATATATATATATAATCATGCAAAGAAAGACCCTATTATCGCACTCACCGTCTGGATGTTCGGGCATACTACGTGACGGAGTGCTTCAAACTTCATCCACCCCCTGAAGAGCTCCGTACCATTGTCGGGATTGATTTTACACAGAAAAAGCTTTTGAGGTGGGAACTACTCGACTAGATCCTCATCCCCCCACAAAGATGCCCTCTCCACCTGAAGTGGGACCTCCTCCCACTCATGTGCATATTCCTACTTATCTTAATCCCAATCCCCCCACTCCAAACCACTTTAATTTTACCAATCCAAAAGCCCACCCCACCTGTCATTTTGTATACCTCTCCCCCTCTGACCTTTCTTCCCCCTTCCCCCTCCAAACTGAGAGCTGTTTCTAATTCTATGGAGGAGGAATGGGAAATTTACTCCTCTAAGAAGAAGAAGAAAAATAGATCTGAACTCCAGAAACTTGCTGAAACTTCCAATTTCAAGCCTAGAGAGTTTTCACCCCCTCCCCTCACTTGAGGGAGAACTAGATCCAGCTCCCATTAATCACTTTTCCCTCCCCCTCATCCAATCTCAAATGATAAGCCTCCTTTGCTGGAACATTAGTGGGGTGGCTTGTCCAAACTCTCTAAGAAGACTCAAAAATCTTAATAAGAAACACACCCCTTGGTGTATTGTGCTTTTGGAACCTATGGTTCATATAAACTCTGCTAAAATCCTCAAAAATTTCCCTGGTTTCACTTTCTATGCTAACAATAGTAATAAAATCTAGATCCTATGCAGAGCTGAGGTCAATTGGTCTATTCTCATTGATCACCACCAATTTACTCACCTCTCATTTCACTTTGCTGGACACAAAATCCGTGCTACTTTTATTTATGCGAGATTTAGAAAACAAGATAGAATCAATCTCTCGGGATCACTTACACGTTATCGCCAGCTCTATTGATCTCCCTTGGTGCAGTGGGGGAGATTTCAATCGCATTGCCACTTCGCCGAGAAATCGGGGGGTAGGACCCCCACCCTTAGCACTATGAACTTTTTTAGTGACAATATCCAGACTGTAGGTTTGTTTGATCTTGGTTTTAAGGGCACACCTTTCACCTGGAGGAGAAGAAAGTTTGGAAAAGGTTGGACAGATTCCTGGTAAATGAAGCTTGGCACTCCCAGTTTCTACATTCCTCTATCACCCGCCTCCCCCTCCTTTGTTTTAACCACTGACCCCTCATCCTTTCTATTTCTCGCTCCCCACAAACTTTCTCCCGTCCCCCTTCGTATACCAAAATTTACGGTCGACCCATCCAAACTTTGTTACTCTCATCCAATCACTATGGCAAGGGGAGACTCACTCGACCCTTGAATTAAGTTGGGGCTACTTCATCTTAAAACCCGTAAAGCTCTCAATAAATGGGGGTGGAGAGAGTTTGGAAATGTTTTTTCGCGAAAATGAAGTCGAAGAGGAGGTGAATAGATTGGAGCAAATGGCCTTGAGGGGGAGGCCACCGACCTTCTTTTAGCCGCTCAAACTAAACATTCCAATTCTATCGACATTCAAGACATGTTCCTAAAACGAAGCTTCTATCAAAAGTTTTGCAGAGGGGGACAAAAATACAAAACTTTTTAATGCCTACATCAGATATAGAAGAAGCTGCAACATCATTCACAGCATAAAGGATGAGGATGGGGTTTGGCTGAAGAACAATTTGGAGATTGGAAGGAGTGCTATCAGGTATTTTCATAACCTGATATCCCAACCCTCAGTTGGTAGGGTTCAGATCACCCCCACCAGCTTACAGGACCATTTCCATTATATCAATTCATTATCCCTCACTGAACCTCCCACTGAAGCTGAAATCTGGCAAGCCCTCTGCAGCATTGACAGCTCTAAATCGGCTGGACTCGATGGTTTCACTGCTGATTTCTACAAAAAAGCCTGGACTGTTATCAAAGCTGAGGTTATTGCTGCAATTATCAGTTTTTTCCATGGGAAGGATATGTCTTATTTCTTTAGCTCTTCCAATATTGTCCTTATTCTAATGAACACTGAACTGAGTAGTTGGGATCAGTTCATACCCATCAGTCTTACCTCAGTTATAAGCAAGATAATTAGCAAAATCCTTGTCATAAAGATTCAGCCTCATTTAAATAAAATTATCAATCTGAATTAATCAGTATTCATTAAAGGCAGGTCCATTTCTGATAATGTGCTGTTGGCCCAAGAATTGTTCCTGGACCTAAACAAGCAGTGTAGAGGGGGTAATCTAATCTACAAATTGGACATCGAGAAGGCTTATGATACTATCGCTGGGATTTCATTTTAGAGTGCTTTGTCGACTAGGGGTTTCAATGAAAGTTTTTATAATTTGATTCAAAGATGGCTCGGCATTACTTCCGACTCCCTTCGATAAATGGTTTCACTGGGGGCCTTTTATCGCTACCGGGGCCTTAAGCGTGGGGACCCCTTTCCCCCACTCTCTTTGTTCTTGCCATGGACCACTTCTCCTCAATGCTTAATCATTTGCAAAATAATCATCGGCGGGTTAGATATCATCACGGATCCAACATTCCTATTTCTCATCTAATATATACAGATGATGTCATGATTTTCTCCAATGCTTCTAAAAGGGTTGTGACCTACATTTATAAGTGCCTCCAGATTTTTCAGGAATAGTCTGGCCTTAGTTTTAATAAAGCTAAGTGTTAAATTTTATTCTCTAAGAAGGTGTCTCAGGACACTAAACAGACGGCTCTCAATCACTCTGGCATTTCCAGCACAACCTTACTATCAAATATTTGGGGGTTCGACTCAACATTAGCGAACAAAGCGGACTCCATTTGATGATACACATAAAAAGATCTGCACTTATCTCCCTAACTGGACCCACATTTATTTATCATCTGGGGGGAGACTTACCTTACTTAAAAGCATCCTTACTACCCTCCCTAACTATCTTATGCAGATGAGCACTATGAAAAAGAGCACCCAAGTACAGAAGATCACCACTATTTCATTTGATAGATCCAAACCTGACACTCCTGAATGGCCATCTATTAAAAACCAAAGTTCCTCCAAACCTATCTTCACTAAACTGTTTAATCGGGATGCGCTACTACAGGGAGAGATTTTACTGGGAACTATCTTTCTCCTTCTATGGCTTTCTTCTGCTGGAGGACTTTCAACCACTTCCTACCCACTGATGATATCTTAAAACTAAAAGGGTTCAGAGGACCTTCTTGCTGTAGTTGACTTATCATTTGACCAAAATTGACTTTTTGGTCAAAAGTTGACATATTGGGTCAATGGGTTGGTTATTAGGTCAAGGTTTGACCATTTTGACTAAAGTTGACTTTTTGGTCAAAATTTAATTTATTGGGTCAATGGGTTGGTCATTGGGTCGGAAATTGACCATTTTAACTAAAGTTGACTTTTTGGTCAAAAGTTGACCTATCGGGTCAATGGGTTTGTCATTGGGTCAAAGATTGACCATTTTGACCAAAGTTGACTTTTTGGTCAGAGATTGGCTTCTCTGGGTTAATTATTGGTCATTTGGTCGAAAATTGACTATTTTGACAAAAATTGAATTTTTGTCGAAAGTTAACCCATCGAGTCGATGGGGTGGTCATTGGATCAGAATTGATCTTTTTGACCAAAGATGACTTTTGTCGAAAGTTGACCTATCGGGTCAATGGGTTGGTCATTGGGTCGAGGATAGACTAATTTTGACCAAAGTTTACTTTTGGTCGGAGATTAGCTTACTAGGTTAATAATTGGTCATTAGATCGAAAATTGACTATTTTGACCAAAATTGATTTATTGGTCAAACATTGACTCTTCGGATCGATGTGTTGGTCGTTGGGTAAAAAATTGATCATTTTGACTAAAGTTGACTTTTTGGTCAAAAGTTGACTTATTAGATTGATGGGTTGGTCATTGGGTCAA
>JAKZJZ010002361.1:0-17392 GCA_022702705.1 Papilionanthe hookeriana x Papilionanthe teres
GCTTTAGTCTATGACCGTTGACTTTGAATATTTTTCAGTGTTAGGATCTTTAATATCCACAGCTCCATAGGAATAAACTTTCATCGCAATAAATTCGCCCATCCACTTGGACTTAAATTTTCCAGCAAATATTTTTAATCTAGCATTATATAACAAAACTTGTTAAATCTTAGCAATTTCATAAGATTCATTCATTATTTCTTCAAGCTCATTTAATTGCAATAATCTCTTTTCACCAGCATATTTCAAGTTATAATTGAACTTTTAATAGAACAATATGCTTTATGCTCAATTTCAACTCATAAATGACATGATTTCCCAAAAATTAGCCTATATTGGGACATTTTTATGAGTTCTGTGTGAAGTCCTATAGGCCTACAAAGCATTGTCAGCATATTTTTTAGGGTTTTAAATTTGGTTTATATATATATATATATAATTTAGAAAGTAGCATTTGATTTTGAAAATAATTTTGAATTTGAAAATTTTAAGATATGAAATTAAACTGATCTCACATCCCAAATAAGTTTATATAAATGAGCGTCACATCACAAGCCGTGTATCTATCCCGAAGAGTAGTACACACTACTTCGATGATGGGTCTCGATTAGATAAACTAGAAGATTCAGTGACATCTGCTTGGTACTCGCGAACCAATTTTATAAGCTCGACAAGCTTCCCTACTTAATACAAAGAAATTAAGCGGTGATGTTTATATTACTCGGTTCTTAAAATTCCCGTAAAGACGGCAAGCCCCTATAGTTAATTACATCTTAAATGACGGAATCACTTAAGAAAACTCTCGATAATAATCAATAATTCTGTTCTCAAGAATCTCAAAGATTAAGTTTTCAAGGGATTGGATTTTAGAATTTCAATAGGGAATGGATCAAGTTTGGAACATTTTGTTTTGGGAATTCAAAGGAAGAAAGGTAGGAGAAATTACTGCATTCGATCGAACTTCAGTAATTTCCCCGACTATCCTATTGTTTTGGCTAGAATTTAGGAAAGTCCTAATGTTTATTTAATGTTTTAATCTTGCCAATTTTAATTAATTAGGACTTATGTTCGTATGACATGATCATACAAATAGCCTCGAAGATGTGAGGGTTTATGTCGTATCGAACGACTACCTCGAAGTCCTAAGACTGGTTAGGGCTTAATTTGCAACGCAAATGCCTAACAAAAGGTTGAGCATTTATGTTGCACTAGGCAGAGTACCTCGAGGTTCTATGGTTTAGTTATTTAATTCTAAGAAAGTTTTGCTGAAGTAGACTCAGGTTTTGCTGAAGACGATGGTCGTGCTGCCCACCATGCTCCGAGCTCTTTGTTGTTGCAGAGGTTTAGTTTTAGAAGATTGTAATAAAAAGAGAAGAGAAGAGTTTGGTTTTAGAAATCTTAAAGTCCAAGTGTTTTTTAGTGTTTTTTAGTTAAAACAAATCTTAAAGTTGATTATAACAACACCGGTTAAGATCCCACGGTTCCATCCTTCCGGCATCGTTACTTTTATCGGATTCACTTAGTCAAAATAAATTTGCTAAACTCAACTAAATGAGTTCCACACTTTCATTTATACTATGGGAAATCCCGTTAGCAACACGTAGGTTACATCATCCGAGGTATTCCCGATCATCCAACAAGACGTGTTTATTTAGTTGTAGTTGTAGCTTGTTGTTCTCGTTTCGTGATTAAATTTTGAGTTGTTTTATATTTCGAAATGTTGTGGCGGTGAATTTTATCTTCTAATGACTTTTAATTTAGTTTTGTTTCGGTTTTGGGAATATCCTAAAGGTGCGGGTTTTCGTGCGACGATTGCTTATCACGCAAAAAAAGTAATGTGCATTTCGCGATAAAGTAAATTGCAAGGAGGTAAATTCGTTATAAAACAAAAGCTGTACCGTGAGGGTCTTCCTGTCATCCCAAGTCGCACTTAAACATAATTTTAGGATATTTAATCATTTAAAGCAAGTTCTCGGTAAAGCTAAGGAAAGGTGCTATGGTTTTCACGTAAAGTCCTACTCCTATAGCTTAGTCATCTCTTATGACGTCTAGGTTCTCGTGTTTTTGTTTGAGGCGATTTTCTTCATCAAAGAACAATTAAGTTCAATTGTTCTTATAAACATCCTATCATATTGAGGAAGTGCTTAAGACGAATCTTAAACATCCTTTCAATACCTCTAGGATTGTTTTAAGTCCAAGAGAATTTAATTATACAAATGAATTAATCATCGAGGAGTTCAAGTTTTGTTATCTTGCTACATGTGAATCTAGGACATCTGAATATCCTGCGAGTGAAAGTAATACTTCACTTAACACTCCATTTATGAGTTATGACAACGTGAGCTTTTGAGGGCAAATTAATGTTCAAGTGATTTGTGATTTAATTTAACTTCAATTAATGGGTTAAGTTTCGAATAGTGTTCGAGTTGTTTTAGATTTATTTTGAATTCTTTATGTCTTTGATGACGTTATATTTAATTCAATTTAATTTAATTTAATTTAATTTTAGTTTAATTTAATTTGGTTTAGTTTTATTTTCAATTTAATTTTATTTAATTTAATTTAGTTTTAATTTTATTTTAACTTGATTTTATTTATTTTTTTATTATTTTTTTAATTTAATCTAATATGTTTTAATTTAATTTATTTTTATTTAATTTAATATGTTTTAATTTAATTTAATTTAATTTAATTTAATATGTTTTAATTTACTTTAATTTAATATGTTTTAATTTAATTTAATTTAATTTAGTTTAATATGTTTTAATTTAATTTAATTTAATTTTGTTTAATTTAAATTTAATTTTAATTTAATTTAATTTAAATTTTTTTAATTTTAATTTAATATTTTATTTTTTAAAGAAGATTTAATTTAATTGTTAAAATATTAATTTAATTGTAATTTTGGAAGGATTTAATTTAAATGTTTTAACTTTAATTTAATTTAATGATTAAGGCTTTTAGCGTTTTAAATCTCTGAGTTTGATTATCATTTTAATTACGAATTAAATGTTATCGAGGTGATTAATTTAGTGGATTTTTTTTAAATTAAAGTTAATAAATCTCTTCCTAATAATATCCCTATTTTAATAATTCCAATTTTTTATTATTCTTCCAAATTTAATTAATTATTTAATTAAGGTTTATTTTAATTATTTTCAAATTGTTTAGTAGGTTTCCACCCTTTAACTACCTAAGTTTCAAACATCCAAAATCAACTTAAGTATCAAATATTTTACCCACTCCTTTTAATTAAACCTAAAATTTTTAATTATAGTTAAAATTTTAATTACCATTTTCGCCCTTTAAACTTACTAATTTCATAACTCACTAAATCGAGCTTAAATGAATTTGAAATTTTTATGCGACTTCACTCATATGTCAATCAAGACATTGTAGATGAAAATGTGATTTTTCTGTATTTAATTTATTTATGCAATTATTTTTGTAGAAAATAAGGATTTTCAAAGAAAATTTAATAATACTGACCAAGGGAAAGTTTCTGTCCTTAAGAAAATTATGGACATTCCTAACCACTCGCAGGACCACTTGGACTCAATTTTGGTGATTTTTTGAATTACATTGTTTTTATTATAATTATTTTGAGTTTTGGAGTATTAATTAATTTAAAAAAAATAAAGGTTCAAAAATGAATTTTATATTTTTCAAAAATCTCTCTGATATCAAGGAAACTAGAGAAGTAATTTTTTATAATTTTTTGATTTTTCTTTGATTTATTAGAATTATTTTAGTGGAAATGCTAGAAAATACATTTTTTTATTTTAAAATTACCTTAGACTTTAAAATTCGATATCTCATCATAGAGACTTAAGAAAAGTATGGGTTTGTTCCTAAATGATTAAAATTCAAAATGTGACATTTTAGTGAATTTTATTATTTTTGTGATTTTTATTATTTTTTAATTATTAAAATATTAAAATAATGCAAAAATCAACTTTTTCGGAAAATCGCAATTTTAATTTTCTTAAATTCCTCCGATATCGTAGAGGCTCCAAAACCAATTTGGTGAATTTTTGAAAAGTATTTTGAAAGTTATGAATTTTCGAAGTTTAAGCTCAGCTAAATGCGCTTAATCAACCCATTCGATAGGGCTAACCAAGTCCAATCGACTTCAAACTTTTATGGCGGGTTCCTCTGATCCTAAAGGTCATGGAGAATCGATTTCAAGTCAATTCGATGTATGATTAGCTCTAATTAATTAAAGTTCCATTTTCGGTGTTTAAGCCAATTAGTGGTTATTCCAAGTGAGTTAACTCAAAACCTATTTTCCCTGTGGTCCTCTCGGTCATAAGAAACCTCTCCAAATTTTCCTAGAATTTATTTCACAACATGCTAATTATTGGAATTAAAATACTCGTAATAATGACCTAGAATCGAAAAATCAATAACTCTTCATGAGGATGGCCTCCGACTTTGGAAAATTCAGTGAATGTCCCCAAATCTCGCAGGCTTCAAAAGCTCCTATGGTCTCATGCCACGGTGAATCGTATACATGCATGGAGAATCGAAAATGTGCGTAGAGTAAATAAATCATTAAAAATCAAATATTCAATGAAATTAAATGATTTCTTTTCCACATTATTCTCCTCTGTTCACTGAGCAAGAGGGTATTTTTATTTTATTTTTATGATTTTTCTACACAAAGTTATGAATTTTCTAAGTTCCGGTAATTAAATAAATAAGAAAAATCCTATTTTCCTACTTAAGCGACGCGGCGCCACTCAACCTCGGCAGCTCCGAACGCACACGCGTCGTCTCCCGATTCGGCGCCGCCATCCGACTCGCCGCTCCATGGACCCGCGGTTCACGTACCATCGCGCCGTCCGGCCGATCCGCACCGTCCGCTCGATACACGCTCGATCCGACGGCTCCCGACCATCGTCTCACGACCGGTGTGCACCCGTGACCGTCAACCTTCTAACCCTAATTTCTCACTCGATTCTCAACGGATTTTTGTGTTCTTATGCTTCTATGGATTCGTCTCGAAGAGACGAACACATCCATATGCAGAAACATGCATCGAAATCGATTCAAATTAAATGGAGAATCTCTCGTAAGCTCGTGGAAGAAGAGTGAGTCCATACCTTTGTTCGCAGAAGTGAAGCTTCGATCCGAGAGTCGTGTCACCTTCGATCGGGTCCAAGCAAGCTCCAGATGAAGTCCCTCGCTCCCGTGAATCGTCCGGTATGATTTCGACCACAACCGATTACAAAGCTCGAGTCCGGAATGCATGGGTGGCCCGGAGAAGGGGCTTTGCTGGTAAACTTTTCTCTGTCCGTGAAGGTGTAGGACCAATCAATTGGGATCGTCTCACCGCGGAGAAGTGTCCCGGTTTTCGGCTCGGATTTCAACTTCCGAAATCGAGCTCACAGAGAGGAAATGGCAGGTGGGATTTCAAAGTGGGGATCAAGTTCTCTATGTGTGGGAGTAGGCCGGAATGATTTTGGCAGAAGTTTCCTTAAGGTTGGTTCAACACCTCTTCCATGGCCGAGAGCGGTGGAGTTTAAACAGAGAGGCCGAGGGCCTCCCGCGGGGAGTTAGGATCGGGATCGACTCGCTCGGCAAGGGAAGAACAACGCAATGGCCAATCGGGCATGGGCAACTCAAGCCAAGGGAGAATTTCAATGTCTCGGCTCCTTCCAATGTCTCGACCATGGCGTTTTCCCAGGACTCCAAGAGGCCGGCCTGACAGCATGAGTCACCATCTTGACCAGCGGAGGTCGTGGCTCGGGCAAATGGTGAAGTCAATCGGGTCGGACATGTGCAAAGGAGTCGGATCAAAGGCAGGCGGCATGGCTATTTTGGCTCTAAATGGGTCAACCCATCCTTTCGGGCTAGGTGCACCACCCAAGACTGGGTTTAGGCTCAAGAGAAAGTGATTCGGCTCACCTCGATTAGTGGGTCAAGTCACAATCCAAGTAACAATTGGATTAAACATGGTTTAGTGGGAGACATGAAAATGGTTAATCACCTTAAGGGAATGCGGAAAGGATCTCCTCCTTTTACCCAATGTGGTAAGGTCACATGTGAACAACTCACACTGGCTCGTACGTGGCTTAAGAGCGGCTTCATGGCTTATCTTCGCTTGGGAAAAGTTTACCAACTTTCA
Organism: Papilionanthe hookeriana x Papilionanthe teres; assembly: GCA_022702705.1. NCBI lineage: Eukaryota > Viridiplantae > Streptophyta > Magnoliopsida > Asparagales > Orchidaceae > Papilionanthe > Papilionanthe hookeriana x Papilionanthe teres. The sequence continues at coordinate 6,131 of JAKZJZ010002361.1, forward strand.
TGAGGAAGGGTGTTGGAATTTTTGATGGATTTAAGGAGAATTGTCATAAGGCTTCGATTCGGATTTATTCTGATGATAGATTTTAGAACTTATGAAGTGTTTTAAATTAGCGTATGATGAGAGAAATTTCATGTGGGCTTTTGAATAAGTTTTTGAGTTTTTAAATTTGAGCTTGGGTGCGCTTTTTAGAAAGGTTTAAGGAAGTGGGCCTCGGGCTTTTACGGATGGGAATTTTTGTAGAATGTCGTCAAATAATTATCGGGTTTGCTTTTGGGATGTGTCATGAGTAATTCAAACAGTTTATGTGGTTCGGGCTCAATTGAGTCAACTCGGCTTTTTGCAGAAAGCGGCCAATGGTAGCCAAATCGCAAGTTAACTCACAGAATGTTCGAGCTAATGTTGAAATTGGTGTAAAATTAACGTCGAGAAATGTTTGTAGTGGATGTTTCAAAGAGGTTTCAACATTTTGTCGGTTGAATTTCGGGCTCGGGGCCTATTCGGGTTAAGTTTCGGTTTAGGTCAAAAATTGGGCTTTTTTTTTGGGTCGAATTTGAGCGGGGTTCGGGTCCAAATTTTGGGCAAATTATGTTAGTGTGTTTGCTTGTGAGGATGTTAGTAAGGTTTAGAAAAGATTCGGGGGTTAATCGAGTCAATTGCTACTTTGGAATAAAATGGGTCAAACCAGATTTCGGCAAAAATAGGTAAATCGACAGAAGCCGAATGCTTGACGGTGTAGCTTTTGCATGGACAAAAATGAAATTAAAGGAATATTTAGGATTTTCTCTCGAAATTTTGGCGGGAATTTTTTTGAATTTTCGGGATTTTTCTCGCTAAGAGGGGCATTTTGGTATCTGTAGGTATTGTGGTATTTTTATGGCATGGATGATCAATTGGAGTGAGTGGAAATATTTAGAATGATTTTTGGGAATTTTGGGTAATTTGGTGTGATTTTCGTTAAATTGTGGGTGGGGCCTAAGGCATCTTAGCAGGCCAGGGTCAGTCCTGCGTAGTCAAAAATCAGTACCTAATATCAAGATCGGGGGCAAACGTGCTAGGGAACGAAATCATTTCGTCGGGTTACCTACGGTGCCCACATCAAGCCCATCGGGCCGAGCCATGAAGCCATATCAAGCCCACACGAGCCGCGGCGGACTCACCCGGCGCATTCACTACGTCGTTCCTAATCCCTTCACCATGTGCCAGGTAAGCTGCGCGACCATCCATGTGAACCGACCTTCACGAGTCAGGAGGTCAAGCTGCATGGGTGGCCATGCGATGGAGGTGTGCGAAAGTGGCTTCGTAGCGTATAAGTTGCACAGAGACAGCAAGCTCGGCCCTCACTGCACTCAAAGCCACCTGTGGTAGTCCAAGTGCCAAGAGAGTCCTACAGTATCCTCATCTCTTAAACTTCCACATTCGATTTCAACCTCTGGGTGCTGACAGTGCCTACAATCAAGCCTGTGGAGTTTTCAGTAGAGCTTGCGAAGGGCTGGAATTTGAAGGCGGGTTCCACTTCAAGTCCTCTAAGATGGGCCAAATGGGTGCTCTGGCTACGTATCCCAAGTAATTAAAGAGAGAAGAGAAGACCTCATCAAAAATGAGGTCAACAAATGGACCCTCATCAGTAAGGTGGGTGCTATCCAAGCACAATGCGCATATCAGGCCGACCGAAGCGATCAACAAAACCAACACATGCGTCCGGCCGACAACTCGTGGATGTGAGTGAAGAGCTTCCGCGGGAGCTGGCAAGATATGTCCGAGACCTGAGATTCCTCGAACTCTCGCCGGGGAAAGGAAAAGGAGGTGAATCCCAAATCGCATGATCCGGGGAATTTCGATTTGTATTTCATTTCTGTTTTTAAGCTTACGTGCTGAGTTTCAGCATCGTATTTAACAGTTTCAATTTAGATCGAAGTTCGTTAAAATTAATTCGGCTGGATTTCAACTCGAAATGAAAATTGGAATTTTGTGGTTTTAGATGTAACATCTTCAACCACAAAAGAAAATCGAATTGATCAGATCGAACCATTACAACGGATGAGCAGATCTCAAGAAATGGGATACACGCGTATCGCACGTAAAATCCTTAACCCTCAAGAGTTTCGACTTGACGTATTTCATCAAGCAATAGGAAAGAACCTAAAGCAATAGCAGCATCGGATGTGAAATCCTCAAACCCAAGAATTTGATTTTAATGTATTTCATTGCGATAGAGAAAGAACCTAAAGCAATGCAATATCGTATGTAAAATCCTCAACCCCAAAAGTTGATTTCGACATTTCATTGCGATGGGGAAAGAATCCCAAAGCAACGCAAAGATCTGATGTAAAATCCTCAACCCCAAAAAGCTCGATTTCTATGACCATCGACGAGTGAAAGAACCTAAAGAATGCACAAGACGTGCGTAAAATCCTCAACCCCAAAAGTTTGATTTTCGATGTATTTCATCGCGATAGTGGAAAGAATCCTAAAGCAATGCAACGTATCGATGTAAAATCCTCAACCCCAAAAGTGTCGATTTCGATGTATTTCATCACGATAAAGGAAAGAATCCTAAAGCAATGCAAAGACTTGATGTAAAATCCTCAACCCCAAAAATTTCGATTTTGATGTATTTCATCAAGGACATGGAAAGAACCTAAAGCAATGCAAGCTTCGATGTAAAATCCCTCAACCCCTAAAAGTTCGATTTTGATGTATTTCATCGCGAATGGGAAAGTAACCTAAAGCAATGCAGTCTTCGATGTAAAATCCTCAACCCCAAAAGTTCGATTTTGATGTATTTCATTACGATGTGGAAAGAATCCTAAAGCAATGCAAGACTTGGATGTGAAATCCTCAACCCCAAGAATTCGATTTTCATGTATTTCATCAGGATATGGAAAGAACCCTAAAGCAATGCAAGCCTTCGACGTAAAATCCTCAACCCCAAGAACTCGATTTCGATGGTAATCGATTTTGCAAAGATTTGCAAAGTGTTGATTTGAAAAGTGTGAATTTTGGAATTTCGAGAATTTCACGAAAGTCGTAAAAGATTTTTATGGAAAGAAACAGACAGAGGGAATATGTACATGCTACATATCCCATTCAAAAGAGCTCGATCGAAAGTTGCTCGGTTCGATCGATACAATTCCTCGCCATCGATCCGAATCGAAAACCTCGTAGCTCCGCGTCACTGGAATCGACCGCTTCCATCCCGTACAAGGGAGAGAGTAGAATCGATCGGATTTCGTATCTGGAAGGTCGAGTTCGAATCCGATCGAGATTCGATTTGAAATTCGAAGGCTTCGAATTCTGAATTCGATCGAGATTTCGATTTAAAATTCGTGTTCATTTTGTTTGTCTCTTTAACGATTCAAATTTCGTTTATCGTTCATTTAACGTTCATGCGGATTCGGGTGTTCATCATTTTTTTTCGATTTGGAAGGGAGAACAAGGAAAGCTTTATTATCACGATTTTATTTATTTTAGCACATTTTTTATTATTTTTGAGTTCGGACCCAGTCATAAGTAATTACTTCACCCGTGCTTCTAGGGATAAAAATTCATTCCTTCGAAACATCAGGTAGCGTAATACTTCTTCAAGTATCGTCCGTTGATCGGAAGCATATGTCGTTCTCCTCGGCAATTCACTAGCCGGTAGGAGCCTCCCGAGTAGACCGCCTCAACCACAAACGGCCCTTCCCAAGTGGGTTCAAATTTTCCTCCTATCTTGCGGTGTGCAAGGATAGGTCTCTCGAGAACGAGAACTAAGTCACCAACTTTCAAGGTTCTCGGGCGGACTCGATCCGTCATGGGCTTCGAACCATCTTAGCTCGGTATAGTTCTAAATTTCGCCGCGCTGCAAGTCTTTTCCCTTCTAGTGCTTTCCAATTCCTCTAGTCGTAATTTGGCATTCTCTTCGTCGTGATTTTGTTTGCAACCGCAATTCCGAGTGAAGGAAGCCGGACCTCTAAGGGTAACACTCGCTCGGACCCATACACTCGAGCGTAAGGTGTAGCTCGAGTAGGAGTTCGAAGGTTGTCCGGTAGGCCCATAAGGCTTCTAATAACTTCTCGTGCCAACTTCTCTTATTATCGTCCAAAGTTTTCTTTAAAATTTGAACGAGAGTTTTATTAAAAGCCTCAGCTAGTGCCGTTTGCTCTTGGGTAGTAAATTGTTGAATATCGCCGGCCGATTCCGTGTCTCCCGACAAAATTGTTGATTTGCGTGCTTCGAATGCCGACCCATTATCCGAGATGATCTCGCGCGGCACTCCGAAATGGTAGACAACTTGGTTCTTGAAAACCGTAGCACGTGGTGTGCTTTCACTTCTCCGAGTGGAACCGCTCCGCCCACTCGGAAAAGTAATCCGTAGCCGCAAGAATGAAGCGATGTCCTTCTGAAGATGGTGGTTCTATTGGACCCACTATATCCGTGCCCCAACATTCAAATGGCCGCGACGCAATTGTCGGATGTAGCACATTCGGAGGTTGGTGTAGAACCACTCCGTGCACTCGGCATTGGTGACAGCTCTCGGCGATTTTCATGCGATCGGTCATCATCGAGGGCCAGTAGTACCCTAGTCTTTTAATTTTCATTTTCATCTTCGGACCCGACCGGTGAGCGCCATGCAGTCCCGAATGCACCTCTTTAACAATTTCACGGGCCTCGGAGCCGCTTAGGCACCTTAGCCACATTTGATCGAAAGACCTTCCGTATAACGTGTTATTTATTAATGCGTAGGACGCAGTTCTTTTCGATCCGATGGGCTAACGACCTATCGTCCGGTAGTTTTCCCGTTTGCGGTAGTCTATTAATGGCCGTCACCAATCTTCCGTGTTTTCTCGTCACCGTTGCAACCGATTCTTCTTCTTTTTCCGATTTGTGTATTGTGTCTATGTCGAGCCGTGATAGGACCCGACGTCCGTGAACCGACACTTCCACTGATTCATCTTGCAAGCAGGCAAATTCTTTTGCGAGACGGGCTAACTCATCTGCTAAAGCGTTTTCTTTTCTGGGAATTTTGTAGATCGTCACATTCGGAATTTGTTCCAACAGCTTCATGGCATATTAGAAGTATTGCTCGAGTCATGGCTTTAAAATTTTGTATCGTCCTACGATCCGTTGAATGATTAACCGCGAATCCCCGTAGATGTTGATGTTTGTTATCCCCATTCGAATAGTTAATTCCAGTCCCGTTACGAGAGCTTCGTATTCCGCTTCGTTGTTCGTACACGGCTCGTTAAGTGGTAGGAGTATCTTAACATCCCCCGCTCCGTGTTATAAAGATTACTCCAATTCCCGCCTTACCGGCACTATCACTTGCGATTCTTCGTCTTTATGTGCTAAAGATGCTCCGTCGAAATATAATTCCCAACGTCGATCATTGTGGTCTTCTAAGCTCATTATTTGTTCATCCGGCAAGTCGTCATCGAGAGGAGATTCGCCGCCGCAGAGGGTGTGCTGCGAAGAAGTCCGCTAGGATTTGTCCCTTTACGCACGAAGAGGCACGAAAGTTATATCGAATTTCAATAATATCATCGACCACCCGGCAAGTCCGCGTAAAGCGTTGGACGGGTCATCAAGTATTGCAATGGATTAAATTTCGAGATCAGGTTGACCTTATGAGAAAGCATGTAGTGCCTGAGCTTTTGAGCGACGAAGATCAGGGCCAAACAGTGCTTTTCAATTGTGGAATACTTTATTTCCGTTGGAAGTAAACGACGGCTTAGGTAGTAAAGAGCATTTTCTTTACCCCATCATCGACTCTGGCTAACAGTGGCTCCGAGAGAGTCGTCTAAAGCCACGGTATAAAGTATCAACGGTCTACCCGAGACCAGGGTCGCTAAGACAGGAGGTGTCATTAAATATTGTTTAATGTCCTCGAAGGCCCTCTGGCATTTCTCTTCCCAAATAAATTTGGCGTCCATTTTAACTAATGCCGAGAAAGGCTGACACCTACCTGACAAGTTCGAGATAAAGCGTCGAAGATATACCAACTTCCCTTGAAAAGATCGTAGTTGTTTTAAGGTTTTGGGAGGTGGCATTTCTAAGATAGCTTTAATCTTTTCCGGGTCGATTTCAATTCCACGATGTCGGACAACGAATCCTAAGAACTTCCCGGAGGTGACGACGAAGGCGCATTTTAAGGGATTCATCATAAGGTTAAATTGTCTTAATCGTTCAAAAACAATTCTCAAATCATACAGGTGGTTTTCCTTTACTTTGCTTTTGATGACCACATCATCCACATAGCATTCGACTTGATTGTGGATGAGATCATCAAAAATTCTTGTCATCGCTCTCTTGTAGGTTGCTCCATCGTTCTTCAGTCCAAATGGCATCACTATGTAGCAATATACTCCGATCGGCGTTCTGAATGCTGTAAGTTTTTCATCTTCTGGAGCCATTTTTATCTGGTTGTATCCTGAAGATCCATCCATGAATGAGAATATTTCATGTGTTGAAGCAATGTCGATCATTAATTCGGGATCGGTAGAGGGAATTCATCTTTTGGACATGCCTTGTTTAAATCTCCGAAATCCACACAAATTTTGATCCGACCATTCTTCTTCCCCGACCGGTACCACATTGGCTAACCAAGTCGGGTATTGTTCTTCACGGACAAATTTGGCGTCTATTAGCTTTTTAACTTCGACTATGACTTGTTGTTCGATTTCTAGACGCATTCTTCGGGACCTCGTCCGACTGGAACGAAGTAGTATCCACTCCTAGCTTATGGATCGCGACCTCTCGGAGCTAATCCCGGCATCTCATCGTAGCTCCAAGCAAAACAGTCTTTAAATTCCATTAATAACTTGATTATTTCTTCGGAGTCTTCTTTATCGAGTAAGGAGCTAACAAAGGTAGGTCTAGGCTCTTCGCTAGTACCTAAGTTAACTTCCGTTAACTCATCTATTGTAGATTTGATCTCTTCTTCGAACTCTGGTGGAGCGTTTCCAATTTGTAAATCTTCAAGTTCTTCTGTAGTTTCCATGCAGTTTTCATTAGACTCGCAAGTGACAACCAAGCAAAATTCAGCATCGTCAACTGATCCTACTGTGCCGAATCCGAGACCATGCCTTGAATTGGGTGGACAACCGGAGTTATTCCATAAATTTTCAAAATGTTGTGATTGATCTTTTGTCCATTGTCGAGGTAAGAAACCACGCTGAATTAAATTTTGAACACAGGGAGAGTACCACCCAAAAGGCAATTCCATTAATTCTGATGAAGTAGCATCTTCAAATTGTACATTATTTTCAGTTTTGGAGGAAGGAGCACCATGGTAGAATTTGATGGGCTTTGCACCGCCGCTACGTACCTCTTTGACCACCATACCCTCGATCTTATTAGAATGGATCGGGTAAGGGTCATAGTATGTACATAGTGGTTAATCTTCTCGTACATCGATTTATAGTCCTCGTTCTTTTCATCTTCCAGAGAGATCCTGAGTTGTGGCCTCTTCCGACTTATTGTCGCTGCTTCTTGCTTGATTTCTTTTTCTTCTTCGTAACTATCTTCCCAATCAACATTGATGGCTGGTTTCCTCTCGTCCAACCGTCCTAACGTCTCTGCCACGACCTCGTCCCCGGCCTCGACCTCGGATGCGAGTTGTGGAGAAACCTTCACCATCTCGCTGTAAGGGAGTGGTGAATGACTGTTGGACTAGAACTTCATGTTCTTCGTTGTCCCGAACTTCCTTTGCTTCATTCGTTATGGTATCTCTGGAGAAGATTGTTTTCTTCGGAGGTGCGTAATAAGCTGCATCTTCATGGATTCCAATTTCATGTACGGAGAATGGTCGTAAGTCACCTTGATACACTCGTTCCCCTCCATCGTAGTATTTGATGCACCGATGTAGGGATGATGGTACCATCCGGTTTTCATGTATCCATGGTCGGCCCAAGAGAGCATTGAATGACGTTTCGAATCGATTATGTGAAATTTCGCGGTTGTCTTTGCTAAGTCACATGTCTTCATTAGCGAGTGTTATCGATCCGAGGGCTCTTTCTCCTTTCCGGTCGAATCCTCTTAATAACATTTTGTCCGCTTCGAGCTCGCGAGCATCAATTTCCAAGTATGCTAGCGTTCGAAGATTCATTATATTGATCGATGCTCCCGGATCCACCAATACTCCGGAGAGTGTAAACTTCTCAATTGTAATCGAAATGTACAACGGTCGGTTGTGGTTCCGTCGTCCCAAGTAGTAGGTCGTTGTCCGTGAAGGTAACACCTCGTCGTTCCTTTAACGAGCAAACCTCATCTAAGGAATCTCCGGTCATTCGAGCTAAGCAAATTTTTGGATCAAGTAAGGCATCGATCGAGCTTCTCTCATTTCCTTTGATAAGATGAGAGCGTCGTAGATGCTCGCTTGGTCGGTAGTTTCCTAAGATGGGCTAGTACGTTGTAGTCCACTTTATTTTCATGTGTCTCGGTTTCTTCCCGAATGGGTATTTCTTCTCGCCGGGTTGGTTCTTCCCGAACAACCACCGCTTTCCTTCGTCCTTCGGACCCATTCTCCGAGGTAGAACTCTTCCACTTCTTAAGTTGACTTCTGTGATTTCTTCTGAATCTAGTATTGGGTTTGTTGGTGTCTCCTTCTAAATCGGAATGACAGGTTCTTCTGGATTAGCTTCGGAGTCTGAAGGCTCTAACTCTATTGTGACTGGAGCTCCTCGAAACTCGCAAATAGATTCGTTGCTTCGTCGAACTCTCGTAGCCTCCTTGGTGGATGTCTTCTTTGTCATTATGATCGTCGAGATCGTGTATGATTCGAGAATTGTTATTTGTATCGAATCGACGTCCGGATTAGGTTGGTTGTCGCTAGTTACGTAATCGTTAGAAACGATCAAAACGTAGCCAACGCCATAACCCTTATCATTATAAGATCCCACCGGAGTGAGCAAATAATCATACAGAGTCAGAGGTTCGAGGGATTTCTCCCCCGAATCGGAAACAACCATCCTAGGATAAGCAGCCCCTAGTCTAGCCATAGGAGCATCGGTCTTCTCTTCTTCATCAATTTTCTTCTTTTCTTCAATCATCTCTTGTTGAGGTGGTTCTTCTATCGCAAGTGATAGTGCCGACTTGATAGGTTTCGAACTCTGAATTGAGGCTCGCACCGAAGCGATTTGGATGAGATCCAAAATCTTCTTCGAAGACTTTGTCCAAGCGGTAGTCCATCCATCATCAGTCGCATAGGGATCTATCGGAACAATGAGATTCGTTGAGATAACATTGACGGAACCTCCTTTCTGGGGTTCCTTCATGTATTCCTTCGGGATCGTTATGTTCCCTTTTCAAAGATTATCGTCGAGCCAACTTTTGAAGGTAATGCAATCTTCTATCTTGTGCCCAAGCATCCGGTGGTAAGGGCAAAAGTTGGGATCACCTTTCTTGTCGACTTATTCTGGTCTCTTAGGTTCGGCAACTGAAAATCCTGAGTCTTCATCGACCGCGGAACATTTTCGACATCGCCTCATTCTCGAACGGATACTCCCCGCTCGAAGCTCCCTTAACGTACGTTGTGGACGAGGCGGTTGTTCATACTATTGAGATGACTGATAGCTGGGTCGGGGTTGCTGGTAATTCTGTTGAATTTGTTGCGGCCGTTCTGGCGGTATTTGTATTGGCTACTTGCCTTTATCGACTGCTGCGACGATCCCGGACTTCTTTTCAAAAGTTTTCACGGGCTTCTGTTTGTCTCGTTTTGTCGGTGAAACTTAATTGCTTCGCCTCCTCTTGCAAGCTTCCGGCCTTGCTTAACAACTTCTCGAAAGTCTTAATAGTAAATCCTCGAGGAGAAGTGCTATCGGGCCATGAATGCTCTTAAGTAAAATGCCGATCGCATGCCGTTCTTGTAGTCGTGGCTCACACTTCATACTTAGATTCCTCCATCGAAGTATGTAGTCCACCAAAGTTTCGTTCGGCTTCGCTTCTCTACCACTAAATCACCTATAGTGATGTGGTGCCGAGCTCCGCAAATCGCTCGATGAAGAGGTTCTCTAATTCCGAAAATGTCTTCACCGAACCGTTTGGTAATTCCGCATACCAATCAAAGGCGATCCCCGACAGTCGCTCGACAAATTGTCGGAAGAGTAAAGCATCACTTCCGCTCGCATTGCAACAATCGGCACAAAAATGTGCAACATGCCGCCGAGGATTTCCGGTTCCATCAAAGGTCTCGAACGGAGGTGGTACGAAGCCTTTCTGGATATCGGACGGCGTCGAATTCTTCGGGGTAAGGCCTACCCGTCCGAATGGATGTCCCGCTCTTCGATTGTGCCAAGGCTTCTCGCACTCGCTCGTTCCACCATGCTCTTGATATCCTTTTCCGGAATCATGCTTTGTATTGCATCCTTTTTTAACTGAATATCCATGTTGACGGATGTAATCTCCTTTCCTCCGTCTACAATGTGAATAACTTCTGGGGGTGTTTCTCTTTGGGGTTGAACCTGACTCTGGAGAGTGGCTAAGGCTGCAGCCCATCTCTTCTATCCTCTTTGCCATTCGGGAGATCGTATCATCTTTCTCTTGAAGCCGCATCCTCATCACTTCCGCTCCTCTCTTCGCTGGCCGCGGAGCACCTCGTGAAGCCGACGAAGCTCGTGTTTCAACCATGTTAATTTCTCGCATATTCATCATCCATGAATTCCGACGAGTCGACTTCATCTCCGAATTTTTCTTCTCTTTCTCTTGCTAATCGCTGAATATCGCTCTTAGCTTTTCCATTGCATCTTCTAATGGTCTTTTCTCGTACATCCTTGCAGCTTGTCATGCGATAACTCGTCGGGTTTCCTTCTCATGAGTCCCCTTCATCGCGGTAGCGCTTTCTTCGGACTCAAGTCTCCCGACGAGACTTTCCTTCTCAGGTTGTTGTTTTAATCTTAATTGTCCAGTAGTGGGACGCCATACCATCCTTCTAGCAGCAGAAGGTCTAGGACCGGATGGTCTGTCAGCCAAATGCTAGAAGGTGGTATCCTCCCTAATTTGTAGTCCTAAAACAACGACAAGTGGACTAGCTTTCATTCTCTTATTCGGCTTTTCTACAGCGATAGCAGGTTCTACTCGCGGCCCAAGACGGGATTTGGCCGGTACCCGCCCTATCCTTCTTAAAACCTCTGATACAGGGCATTTTTCTTTCTTTGCTAACTTCTCTATCAGGGTCTGCAGTCGAGCAAATGGAGTAATTCTAGCCCTTTTCTTACGGCCCTTCGTTGTAATATGCGGGCTGAGACAATGCAGAAGCAATCCTGCGGACATTTTCCTCGTCCTCTG